>PJEM01010006.1:0-66286 GCA_004023845.1 Helogale parvula | reverse complement strand
CTTGTGTGGGGGGGGTAAGGCTGAAAATTAAACCACAATATTTCATTCATCTAACTGGTCCAACAAACTCTACAACGGGGCCTTCAGAAACATAAATGAGTTACCGTCCCTTGGGAGACATGAGCTCAAAAAGGCAGGTGGTTGTAAGACTTTCCATATGGGATAAACTATGGGGCTTGAGCCCCAACTTCCCAGATCATTCGGGCGAGCGGCTCCAGACCACGAAGTCTGCACGTGGGCCAGGGCGAGCACTGCTGTCACGTCCCGTCGCCAGTTGGCGGGTGGGTTGTTCAGGCCGGGGCGCAGACCCTTAAAGAGGGCTGGGAATGGGGCCGACACCGCCCTCGCCATGGAAATCGAAAAGGCCACGGTGCTCGACTCCGGCCCAAATGGCCGGCAAGCGTAGGGAAGAGGGCACCGAAGGGCCCTACGCTCGCCTCTGGACCCACAGCCCGCAGGCCCGGGCGGCGCCCCTGGGCCCAGAGTCCACCCGCCCGCTCGTTGGCGGGCATCCCCGCCCAAGACAGCGCCAGTTCGCTCCCGCGCGGCCCGGAGCCCCGGCCCGCACCCACCTTGACGTCCTCGTCCTCGTCCTCGCCTTCCCAGCGGTCTCCGCCGGCGGTGCCGCCGCCCCCCACCTTCCGCACCGGGTCTTCCACGGAGAACGTGTCAGCGTCTACGGAAGAAAGCGAGTCGCGTTAGTGCCTGATTCAGGTTGGGGCCAGAGCCGGCCCAGGCCCTGCCCCCCGTAACTTCTCACCCCAGGAGTCAGAGTCCCCAGCCGCTGCCGCCGCCATCTCGAACCGGGTGTGAGCGTGTGTGAGGGGAGAGCTAGCAAGGAGTTAGCCCGGCGGAGGTGAGTCACTGACTTTGCTCTCGTTGGCCGGCGCGGGGCAGGCTGGGACCGTGGCAGACTGTGCGCCGGGATCCAGGCCCCGCCCCCTCTGGCGGCTGCGGCGGCAGCGACGCGCGCGCGGACGAGAAGGGGGCGTGGAATACGGCCGACTGCGCGGGAGTCGGCGGGAGGGTGGGATCGAGTATGCCTTACCCCACGGCGTGGAAGTGGTGATGCTGGAGGTAGTGGGAGAGAGGAAATGAACAGGAGCCAGCTGCCCCAGCGTGTGTCCCGGAGAGGAAACGTACGTGCGAGGAAGTTAGAAGGGCGCCTTCCCTGGCGCTTGGCCCTCGCCAGTCCTTGTCACCCTTCCCTGCCAACTTCCCCGCCCCGGCCGGTTTGGTGCTCCCTCCCTCTCTTCACTGTGGTCGCCGCCCGGAGCTGTTGGCGGATACCAAGGAGACCCTCAAGCTTTCCAAGCCGCGCTCAGAAGCGGGCCGTGAACACCACGCCCGCCGGTGGGGGCGGTGGACTCTTGGCCGCGACCTACGGAGGAGGCGTCGCGCGCTGGAGGAGGGGAGATCCCTCTGGACGTCGGCGTGGGCCGGACGCCCGGGAAGGAGCAAGTGGACGGGGCCGCGTTCTTGGCAGCCTTCTCAGCCAGGGTACTCGAATTCGGCTCCTGGCACGTTTGCCTAGAGTTAGTCACGAAGGGATCGAAGAGAGCCCCAGAACTCGAGGATTTTCCCCTCCTGTGAGCCCCTTGAGGCCAGGACCTGATTAATTCGCAGAATAATTTCGGAAGTTGGTCTGAGCTAGGCCTAATCTCTAGCCTTGTCCTCAAGGAGCGCACCATCAAGTAGCAAAGATAGACAAGTAAACAAAATTTCGACACAGTGTGATGACTGCAACAAAAAGAAGCATTATGAGGTTAAATGTTAAAAGGTAATTTTAACGGCGGGGGGAGCGGGAGGATGCATGAAAGGCTTCCTGGGGTAAGTGCTGCGGAATCTGGAGTTTGAAAGACCCGGTGAAATTTGCTCAAGTGCATTTCCGGTGGAAAGAATGCTTGTGGTCCCTGACCTGACTGGCAAAATCAGAGATAAGCTGAATAGGTAAACTGATCATAATAAAGGGTTTAAGATGGGCTAAACAGCACTCTGCCGTTTGGGTTACTGGGCTCCACTGCAGAGTACTAAGAGAGGAACAGTTTCAGATATTTTTACTTTGTATTTGTTGTTAATTTATTTTCGAATATGTAATCACGTACTTAGTATAAAATTCAAGTTATAAAAGGGTATATGCAATGATCAGCCGTTCTGTTCTTTCTAGGAGCAACCATTATTTCTTGGAGTCTAAAAATATACATTTTATTTTTAAGTCTATTTACTTAAGCAATCTCTACACCTTATGTGGGGCTCGAACTGACTACCTGGAGACCAAGAACTGCATGCTCTTAAAACTGAGCCAGCCAGGCGCCCCTACAAATACGTATTTTATAAACATGGTGTTTCAAGAGATATTTGTACAGCTCAGTTATTCATAGTTTATTCCTCATCTACAGCAGTATCTGGGGAGCATTATACAGAATCTCAGACCCCATCCCAGACCTACTGAATCAGAATCTGCCTTTTAACAAGATCCTCAGATGACTCTGCCTGTTACAGTATGAGAGGCAATGATACACAGTCATCCATTTATAAAGCTAAATTAGAGAGAGGCTAACAGAAGGCAGGGAAAGACTGGAATACAAGGTCCCTAGGGTGCAGTCAATCATTTATTCACAGCTGTATCTCTACCACTTGGCACAGTATCTTATACTGTAAAGTAAATATTTTATGAATTAATTAAATGAGAACACAAATCTAAAGCAATGCACTGATAAAAAGGAAAGAACCAATCTGAGAAATATTTAAGGATCAAAACAGTTTATTGACTGTGAGGGTTAATTTTGTGTGTCAACTTGGCTAGGCTATGATAACCAGTTTTTGGTTAAACACTGGTTGTTGCTATGAATGTAGTTGTATGTGATTAACATTCAAATCAGTAAGCTTTAAGTAAAACAGATTAGCCCCCAAAATGTGGATGGGTATTATCCAATCATTATCCAATCAGTTGAAGGCCTTAAAAACACAAACACACAGCCACACACACAAAACACTGAGAAAAAGGAATTCTGCTTCCAAACTGCCTTTGGACTCTGTAGCAGCAGCACTTGCCTGGGTTTCCAGCCTGCTGGCCTGCTCTGCAGGTTTCAGAATTGTCAGCTCCTACAATCCTGTGAACCAATCCCTTAAATAAATCTCTTTATGTACATACACATGCTATTGGTTCTGTTTCTCTGGATAATCTCAACTAATAGAGTGAATGATTGGATATGGAAGGGAAGTGGGAGAGAGCAGTAGAGGATGATGCTTTCAGAAATCGAATGAGTGGTGGTAACACGAATCTCCAGGTGCTGAAGTAAGAAAACAGAGAGCTATCCTTGCTTTCTTCCTCTCACCTCCTAAATTGAGTCACTGAGTTCTGTGATTTACTTCCACTATTAATCTTGAATCCATTTAATTATCCCCATATCTCTTACAACCACCTTCATCTGTGCTTTCTCTAGACTCTTCTGTGATGACTTCCCAGTTGGTTTTCCTTCTTCCACTTTTCCCTCCACAATCCATTCACTACACACCAGACGGTTTGCTTATTTAAAATCAGATTGTGACACTCCTTTCTCCCAGTTGAAAACCCTTTACTGGCTTCATGTTTTTATTTTTTTATGTTTTGTTCTTTTAAATGTTTATTTTTTAAAATTACTTTAATGTTTATGTTTGCCAGGGACAGAGCATGAGAGGGGGAGGGGCAGAGAGAGAGAGAGAGGGAGACACAGCTTCTGGCTTCTTGCTCTGAGCCGTCAGCACTCATGAACTGCAAGATCATGACCTGAGCTGAACCAACTGAGTCACTCAGGCACCCCTTAAATGTTTATTTTTGAGAGAAAGAGAGTGCGAACAGTGTGGGGGGGGGGGTTGCAGGGAGGGGTAGAGAGAGGGAAACAGAGGATCCAAGCTGGCTGTGCACTGACAACAGAGAGCCTGATGCGGGGCTCAAACCCACAAAGTGTGGGATCATGACCTGAGCTGAAATCAGACACTTAACCAACTGAGCCACCCCAGGCACCTCTGGCTTCTTAGGGTTTTTTGTTTGTTTGTTGTTTGTTTGTTTGTTTTAAGAGTAAATTCCAATTCCTTACTATCGCATACAAGGCCCATAAAGTCTGACTCCTACCTCCTATCAACCCCTAATATCATTCTCTCTCATCAACTCCATTACTACTAGCCCTATAAGGCTATTAAGCCTTTTTCCTAGTTTTGGATTTTGTACTTGCTATTCTTTCTGCCTACAGTATTCTTTCCATACCTTTGTGCATGGTTGGTTTTCTTCTTTCAAATAAGGGTTCAAATATTACCTTTGTAAAGAGCTCCTCCTAATCTCCCACCTACAAGAAGCCTCCCCCAGTTACTCTATCTCATTGCTCTGTATTTGTCATAGCATTCGTCACAATCTCAAATGACCCAGTTAACATATTTAATGTCTGTTTGGAGTACAGAGCGACCTTGCCTGTGTTGTTTGCTACTATATTTCTAGTGCCTGGCATATAGTAAATGGTCAATAAATGGTTTTGGAAATAATTGAATGGTGCCTCTCATCATAAGAAAGAATAAGGATAGGGGCGCGCCTGGGTGGCTCCATCGGTTGGGCGTCCAACTTAGGCTCAGGTCATGATCTTGTGGCTTCTGAGTCCGAGCCCCACATCGGGCTCTATGCTGACAGCTCAGAGCCTGGAGCTTGCTTCAGATTCTGTGTCTCTCTCTCTCTCTGTCCCTTTCCCACTCATGCTCTGCCTTTCTCTGTCTCAAAAGTAATATTAAAATTTAAAAAATAGAATAAGGATAAATTAGCTTTTGGTCACACAGATCTTGCCATTCTTATGGGACATCCAAAAAGAAATGTCTAGTATATGTTTGGAACTAGAGAGGTCTGGGCTATCGACAGAGGACCAAGAGTCATCTGATTATGGTGGTGAATGGAGTCATGTGAAACTAGGTTAGATAGAATGAGAAGAATCTTTGAAAGACAATATATAAGGGGCAGCCAAAGAAAAAAGGCATAGAAACCATAGTAAGTTAAAAAAGTATCCTTCCAGTTCTACCAATTTTTTGTTTTATTTATGAAACAAAGTGCTGTGGAATATATTTGAAAATTCACTTTTGGAAGTCAGGGGACCTGGGTTTCAGTCATTCACATTATCAGATTATATTGAACTGAACACTGTACACTTCTGGAGAGGGTTGGGGAAAGTTCACAGTGATTCCTCCTTTTCTTGAAACTGTTGTAGTATGCAAGAATATGTGGGCTCCCAAAAGCTGTGTTTGCTCCCTCAACCGTAGCTGATTTGGGAAGGGCAGTCAAAAACAAATTAACAGTGAAGTTTAATGAAGCTTTACCTTCAGGGCCCCTCATTGCATGGACCCCTTACACTCTTGAGAAAAGCCTTTCAAATTGTATATTCTTCAAACTACATAAAATCTGGAACTGCCCCTAGGTGGGATGTAACTAACCCAGTAGAACTATCAATTCTCTTTGTAGCTAGTCTCCACAGCTGGCCCTTCAATGAATAGTATTCAACCCCTTATGCAGTCTCTTCCTCTTGAGTCTGGGCCAGCCCTATGATGCATTTTTGAGCAGTAGAGTAGGGCAGAAGCAACGTGGAATGCTTTAGGCCATAATAAACCTTGCAGCTTCCACCTGTGCCCTTTGGAATGTTCACTCTGGTGGAAACCTTACCACTCTAAGACCACCAAGCTGTTTCTGACTAACCATACAGAGAGGTTGTTTAGGGAGAGAGAGAGCCACCCTCTGGCTGTTCCAGATATGCCAGCAAAGATGCCAGTCATGGGAGTGAAGAAGCCATCTTGGACATCCAGCCTAGTTGAGGCTTCAGATGATTCCATCCCAAACTAACATTTGAATGCAACTGCAAGAAACTGAAAGCAAGAGTTGCCCAGCTGAGCCCCATCAACCCACAGATGAGTGAGAAGTTATCTTAAGCCTCTTAACTTTTTAAAAACAATTTTAAGTTTACTTATTTTGAGAGCAAGAGAGAGGGCAAATAAGCAGAGGAGGTGCAGAGAGAGAGAGAGAGAGAGAGAGAGAGAGAGAGAATCCCAAGCAGCCTCCACGTTGTCTGTGCAGAGCCGGATGTGGAGCTCCAATGTATGAAACCAGTGAGATCATGACCTGAGCCAAAATCAAGAGTCGGATACTTAACAGAGCCACTCAGGCACCCCAAGCCTCTGCTTTTGAAGTGAATTGTTATGCAGCAATAACAGAAAGAGTCTCTTTCCCAGGACTTTAGAATTTAGCACCCTGAAGGGAAGACCACAACTCTTGATGAAGTGATGAGGCCACCCACCTCACTTCCTCCTGCCCACCCTTGAGGCCCAGTTGTTCAGATCTTCTTTAAAAGTTATGAGGTACTCCAGAATCTTTCCAGTACGTATCATTCTTGGCCTCAAAAAATTTTAACAGGTAGTACATCCTAGTAGTCTAATTACAGATAAGAAATCTTTAGAGGCTAAGCTCTGATATATTTAAGTCTGTGTTTGGCACATATTAGGTGCTTAGTAACTGTTGAATGACTGCATGAATAAATTTCTATGCAGAACTGGGTTTTCTTTATCAAGAAAAACCTGCCCATCAGGTTATTGTCCTTCTAATGAAAGGTGGTCTGAAAAGAAAATTAATTTGGGTCCTAACGACATTTGTTATTATATTACTAGTAAATCTACAGCTTTGTAGCAGTAACCTGAACTAGTAAACAGTAAGTGGTTAGGAAGGTGCCAGATCCAATCAACTACCCCAAGGTGGAGTCTCAAGAAAGCAAGACTGTATATCTCTGTAATAATGGTGGTAATTAGTCATCTGTCATTAGTGTAGTCCTCTGTATTAACTGGCCTGGAGATGTTAGACAATGTATCTTAAAGACCAAAAAAAAAAAAAGTTAACAGAAGGTGTAACATATGGAAGGTAAAACCAAAGAAAAAGATTTTGAGTCTCTAGAGAAAAGACTAAGTCTGTGAGGAAATCTCTAGAGAAAAGGTAATATCTATTAGATATTTGGCAGACATCTAGTAGAGATAAGGGGTATCCTGTTGAGTTGTTATTAGCCATTATGTTTCATTTTCAATAGATTTTCTCTCTTCTTTCACCCTTAGCAAGCAGACATCTGATTGTAATTTAGTTTCATAGGGAGAAAACTTGCTGCCAGTAAATGAAATTGAAATCTGGCTTAAAAACTAGTGTCTCATGAGTTTAATTGGTATAAACCATTTCCCCTGAACCTCATCAACTCTGGGCTGTGCTGAATGAATCAATATTCTGGACTTTTAAATAGAAGTCCATACTTTGAAGTGTGAACTCATTCATTTATTCAGCAAATTATTATCGAGTACCTACCCTGTACCCAGTATTGTTCTAGGTTCTGGGGATATTAACTTCAAGGTTTTATTTTAATGTTTGTTTATTTTTGAGGGAGACAGAGCATGAGCAGGGGGGTGGGAAAGATAGAGACAGACACAGAATCTGAAGCAGGCTCCAGGCCCTGAGCTGCCAGCCAGAGCCCAATGTGGGGCTTAAACTCACAAACTGTGAGATCATGACCTGAGCCGAAGTCGGTTGTTTAGACTAGCCACCCAGATGCCCCTAACTTCAAGGTTTTAAGCCACATGCAGTTGAAAATGGGTTGTGGAGATGCTATGGAAAAATACATGGGCTATACGTATGCAGTATTGATAAATTTTTGAAGCAGAAGTTGAGAATTCACAATACTGTGCATGCTGCTGTTTGAAATAAGCGGGGAAACAATGGTCTAGAATTATGTGGTGGGGACTCCTGGGTGGCTCAGTTGGTTAAGCCTGTTACTTAGACTCAGAGTGGTCATGATCTCATGGTTCGCCAAGTTTGAGCCCTGCATTGGGCTCACTGCTGTCAGTGCAGAGCCTGCTTCAGATTCTCTGTCTCCCTCTCTTTGCCCTCTCCCCACTTGTGCACATGTGCTCTCTCTCAAAAGTAAACATTAAAAAAAAATAGAACTATGTGCTGGAGGACTAATTGAGTCCTTAAAATGAATCTGTGACTCACATGTAGTCCTCTAGAGGAGCACTATAATCCCACATAACAGTATTCTTATTTTACAGATGACCAGAGTAATTTATCAATGTTTGTGGAAAAAAATATTAAAACCTCTGCCTACGAGAACATCATTAAGACCACAGGACAGTAAATGACAACAGAAAGGAAGCAGAGCTGCCAATGGCTTCTTTTTAAGTGATGTCCCTTAAGCACTAGACTCAAAATCTGACATTAAGTGAAGTAAGGCTGAAGAGGAGGTTTTAACTGCAAATAGGACTAAGTTAAGACATTTATAAAATACCAAAATCGAGTCATTAGAAATGTAAAAACATTGATTTATATTTGATATGGAAATACCGGAATAATTCTTTTCATTTAACCCCCCACCCTTCCCCCAAAAAGCCTACCCAAGAATTTTTAAGACAGGAAATGACAGCAGCATCTGTCTCCATTCAACTTCTATACATTTTCTCTTACTTTTATATGGTACCATAAAATCCTAGTGTCTTCCTATTTCTGTCAGTAAAATGGACAATCCATACTCTCCCTAGGACTTTACCATCTCAGATTGTCTGTTAGGTTAGCACCCAATGCATTAATCATTTGTTGTCTTAGATGTTGTGTGGAAAATTAGGTCAACTTACGTAACTTTTTTTTTTTTAAGTTTACATGTTTATGTATTTGAGAGTAAGAGCAGAGGAGGGGCAGAGAGAATCCCAAGCAGGCTCCACACTGTCAATGCAGAGCTTGACTCGGGGCTCAAACCCACTACAAGATCATGATCTGAGCTGAAATCAAGAGTTGGAGGCTTAAGTGCCCAGGCGCCCTGAATTAGGTCATCTTCTTTGTAACTCTCTTATCTGGTCTCCTACAGACCTTCTCTCTTCCCTATATGGTAAAGTGTTCTTTTCAAGATAAATCTGATCATATACTCCCAGGCTGCAACGAAGCCTGGCTTTACATTCTTTCAATTCATGTTCTACAGAGCTCAACCTAATGCTTTTTCAGCCAACCCATGCCTGGTTCCAGACTAGATTGTGTAACTGGCGTTCTCAAAGCCATTCTTCTCCTTTGACTCTTTTCCCAACATTGTCAGTCTTTCCTGCTAGACTGTAAGCTTGAGGGCAAGGTCAGGGTTTTCTTCTGCCGTTAAAAGGGGCTGGAATAGTGCCTAACAGTAAGGCAGTGCTTTAAAATGAGTGTTACTATCATTAGGAAGGCTACTTCCAGCTTTCAACAAATATTGCATACATCAAGTATAACATTAAAGCTCATTATATTGTAGGAACCAAAAAGCTCTAGTTCATTAGGTTCACCCATTACTAAGAAACTACTAGGTTGGCAAATCATTTATAGAAGCCTGCTACCCCAGCTACTTACCAGATTTTTCAAACCATTCAGTACTATCTTCATGACCCTTTCTTTTTCTTCTTAACACTCGGCATATTTTCATCAAACACGTTAAGAGGTGACCTCTCCATGATCACGTCTCAGGTCTTGTTTTTCTTAAAAAACTATTACAATGCCTTGATTTTCTGCTGCCCTTTTTAGCTTCAGGCATCTCCCCAAACACTGTGCATGTAGATCTCCTGCATATCCACAACAGACCTAACTGCTTTATTTCCATTCTGGTAGTTATTTGTATATTGCCTTACGGTTTATCATGTCTTTCATCATTATAAGTCTGAAAGGTAGATCTTGGTGCACTCTTTGCACAAATGAAAAAATCGAGGCTTACATACCTGCTTTTGGCTAGTAAGTTAATGAGTACCTATGGACTTGAATTCAAACCTTTTGATCTGAAAGCTTCTTTTATTAACCAAACTCCCAAGTCAACTATTCACCTGAAGTCCAGTCTGGTTTTTTGTTTTTGGTTTTTGGTAAGATTTTAAAGGAATCTCTACACCCAATGTGGGGCTAGAACTCACAACCCTATGATCAAGAATTGTATGCTCTTCTGACTGAGCCAGCCAGGTGCCCCCAGTCATTTGTTTCTAAAGGCCCCGTGCCTCAGGGGCTCTCAAACCTGCATCTGTATCAAACTCCTTTGGAGCTTAGGTAAAATAGTTGTCAAAAATCTCATCACAGCCTGGGAATAGGGCAAATGAACAGATGCTGGTCAAAGGGTAGACAACATCCAGTTGTATGAGCATCTAATGTTCTGGGGACCTAGTGTACAGCACAGTGACTACAGTTAACAGTATTGTAAACATTACTTTGATGAACATTTCACAGTATGTCTATCAGTCCTCATACTGTACACCTTAAACTTACACAATGTCAGTTTTACTCAAAGATGGAGAAAAAGTCTCACTACAGAGATTGGGGCGGAACCAGAGTGCTATTTTGTATTATGTTGGTTCATGTTATTTTGCCTGCTACATCAAGTATAAATTCATCATCATAGACTCACCGTAATCTGGTTCTTTTCCATCACCTCTTTTCAAAACTAGCCCCTTTATTCACATTTTATTCCACTTCTTCACAGAGTAGTTCCAGAAACTGTCATTCTTCCTGTCTGTTGTAACCTATTCTGTGTTTGAAGATATCAAAGGGTAATGTGAAAAAAATCACGTAATTTTAATAAACAAGCAAAAAAGCACTATACAAATATAAGCTGTTAGGTATAGTTTCTAATGGCTGATAAAATATTGTCAAAGAAAAGTGCTTCCATAAAAGTTTTATTTATCCCCACAACAACCCTGTGAGGTAGGGTGATCAGGGCATTTGAAGATGAGAAAACTAAGTCTACATTACTTGTTCACGGCTATACTGCATAGTAAATATGTAAAATTAAATTGAGATTTTTAAATATCCATGACTTTTATATTGATTCACATGGAAAAAGGCAGAGAGAATATTAACTCCCCCCTACCTTAATGCCAAAAGGACACTGCCTTGAAAAATCCCATTTCAAAAGATGAAAGTAGTATTTCATTGCTTATTTCTACAAAGATTTATAAAATAAAAAAATAGTGAAATATTTTACAATTAATATATATAATGGTCTCATTCAGGGATGTCCTTCAGCTGTATATATGATCAACTATTCCAAGTGCTAGAAATGCAAACTCTTAAAAGTAGGAGATAAGAATGATAATGAGCAGTAGCCTCAATCTTCTTTATTATTCCTCCATGTATCTTGAGTAAGTTCTGTGAAATCTGGTCCCAGTTAAAAAAAAAAAAAAACTACCAGAGATGTCTGGTAAACTTTTATTCGGTTGCCTACTCTCAAGCCACCATCACATTATTTAAAACAGTGATTTCCCAAAGCTGGCTATTAGAATCACCTGGAGGTCTTAAAAAAAAAAACAACATAAAACTCTCAAACCCCACTCTAGATCTGTTGAGATACCTTTGCAGGGGGCTAGGCTTTTGGAATCTGTATTTCTTAAGCTTTTCAGGAGGATTCCAATGGTCAGGTTTGGGAAACAATGATGTATTCTTAAATACTATTATCAAAACCATAAAGTAACTAAGTATAAACTTGCTGCTCTCTTCAACACATTATACCCCCAGAACTCTTGCCTCTGCGCAAGTAACTTCAAGATACAGAGAAACATTTTATAAAAATGTATCCTAGTGAGACTTGGATTCCAATAATAATTTAAGTGGCACCTAAATATAAGAGACTGAGTTTTGTGGTTCTTATTCTGAAATTTTAAAATGTGTTTTATACAGGTTCCTAGCAGGCTTTCAACTTGGGAAGATATGAGAAGTAACGACATACATACTCAGGCATATCAGCACTGAAAAATACTATACTCAAATGTAGCTCATGAGAGGAATAAGAAAGTGAATGAATGACAACCTAAGGCCTTTTGGCCCATACATTTTTGTTCCCAGTCCACTCTTCCCCTATAAGGGGAAATAAAATAAACATTCTTTCCTAGTTGCTTGGCATAGTTATTCAGTGGGTAACTATTAACTAAGTTAATTTAGATACACAAGATTAAAAGAGATAACAAATAAATACCTAGGAAGACAAAGAGAAGTCAGTTCAGAAAACCTTAACTAGCTAATGATGTGGTATATAACTCCATTGTGTTAGTACAATTATATGAAGGCTTCAGTGTCCTTTACATTTCAGCTTTATGTGATTGACACAAGATGTGGAAGAGATCTGATCCTTATGAAGAATTCTGTGCTCGCTGTAAAGATTTGTAGGAATAATGACATGCTTTCTTCATTGATGAGATGAAGTCTCTCTCTTTCAGGCAAGTTGACTGAACAATGAAAACGAACTTCTTTAGAAGGCTGAATAAAAGTAATATCTAGCTGAAAAAGTCATTGGCCAAAGATAACTTTTTAAAACCATTCTATGTTTAACACTTAAAAAAACAAACAAACAAAAAGCCAACAACAACAACAACAACAACCAAACAAACCAGAAAAACCAGAGAAATATAAAAAAACAATGTACACATCCATTTTCACTGACAGGTACAAGAAAATAGCCATTTATAGAAGTTACAATGCTTTCAACAACTCCCCCACCACCCCCCATTTTGGGAAACAAGATAAAGCCATCAGGTAAATAAATATACATACTAGCTAATATAAAACAATTATGGTTTCAAATTGTTATCAACTCTTTTAAGACTCAAGGAGAAATATGGTGATATAAATCTGATTAGGACTACATATATTACACAGAATTAAAAAACACAACTGATTTAAACATCCTAACAATAATACAAATATTTAAAAGAATGTCTTAAAAGCCAGACATTTATCATTGGAAATATCACAATTATAATATGTACTTCAGATATGTTTATGTGTATAGGTCACTTTTGCTGTGTCTTATCAGGTATGCAATCTCTCCTGCATTTCCTACAGTCAGTTTTTAAGAGTTCATGTTTCCTGTGTGAATTGAAGGAGCTGGGCACATCTCAATTCACAAAATATACACCTCCAGGTAACTAAGTGGAAGTGTGTTTAAGATAACATTTGCCAACAGATAAAGAAAATTAGGGGTAATGAGAGGATAAAACATGTTAAAGTGGAAGGAGGCTGGATAACTGTCTCTTTATAAATTATTTTAAATTTTATATTAACAAATTTAAAATGACCCAGTGAAGTAATGAAGAAAAATGAATTGGTCTCAAAAAATTTTCAGGCCATATAAAATTTCCCTTTATTCCTTTATACAATCTTTTATGCCAAATTTCTTTGTCAGTTGACTTTAAAGAACTCTCCCTAGCACTGGACTGAAAACAGTTTTACCATTAATAAAGATGATTAAAAATTGGTGTTTATTTAAAGTGCCCAGAGGCGCAATAGGATAGGTGCTTACATTTCCCTTTAAAATCATGGGAAAGCCCTTTGAGACTGTTTACTTAATCAGAAAAGCTTTCAGCAAATAATAATGCACACTGAAAGCTTAGATCTTGTATAGGTTTTGGGTTTTACTGTTTGAGCATAAAAAGGGGAGCAAGGAGAAATGTAACTAGGTTCACAATTTTGAGCAAGAGCGTATGGAAAGGTAACGTATGTACATTTTATTTCAAGAAAGACAGAAGACAAACAGCATAAAGATGCCCAGATGCCCTAAAGATAAATACATTTCAAAGATTCTCATTAAAATGAATCTGGAGTATTTTTCCTGCAAGCAAAATACCTTTCTTTAAATTAAAACAAAAACAAACCAAAACAAACAAACAAAAAAAACCCCAGTATTCTGAATTGCAAATGCGTTTGCGTTTTCTTTTTTTTTGCAGAAAATCTGCCATGATTATTTTTTTAATGAATAAGGATTTTCCACAAAACAGGCTTGCTCTACATGCTAGATTTTTTAAACAGTTCAGTGACACAATATGCTAACTACATACACAACAGATAATATAGTAAGAAAACACTCAACCTGATGAAAAGTTAAAATCTTCATTAATACACTGAAAATTGACATAACTCATGCCTTTAAAATCAAAAATACAAAAATTAAATGTTTTCCTAAAAAGATTTCCTTATTTTAAGGATTCATTTGAAAATGAAGCTGCATGTAATTTGTACAATAAGTTGTACAAGTAAACAGGTAATATACATAAAAAATTAAGTGACATACTCCTCAATTATCAGTTGTCCACCTTTAATTTCCAATACTGTACTTTCTTAACAAGCATACAAAATATCAAACTTCTCTTTAGAAAAAGTGCCGTTCTTTGACATCCTTTACACAAAAACAGTCTGAGCCTGTGGCATGTTAATGCAGTCGAGAGGCAAAGCATATTAACTTTTACAAATTCTACCTTCCATAAAAAGCCTCCCGAAAAGGAGATTACACGCCACTATAAAAATATCAACCTCTTGTGGTAGCTGCATTAGAGAACCAAGGCTTGAAGACTATTTTCATATAGAATAGAAAACCACTATGAGAGCATATTAACTGCATTGGTGGCTTGGGAGTTTACTGTGCCACAGGATTATGCATAGCTACTGTAAGGTACCAAGACTGTTACACAGAGTTTTAAATTGATTGTAACCAAGAGCATAACAGAGGTACTACCAGCCCATGCAAAATAACTAAAAATACTGAGTCACTGTGCTGAATACTTCATTCGTGGAGAAAACCAAAGGCAGCAGTAACCAAATCAAGCCCAACAGGTGACCAAACTCATTCTCCTCAAAGATTGGTGAGCACAGTGAAGTCTGAGGTATACCTTTATCCCTTAAATCTGTGTGCCATTGCAAGATATTACCATTTGGGGAACACATGCCATCACAATGGTTTAAATCTTCTGAATATTAGTCATTCATATATTCTTATCTACCCAGTCCTTTGATTTTTTTTTAAAAGATTTCACCTACAGTAGAATATTACAGAAACAAAATATAAATGCATGTCTTTCTAAATGAAACTTACATGGACTAAAAGTAGAGAATATTTTTAAACAAATATACAATATGCAGGCAGACAAAGCAGGAAAACGGCCATTCAAATGTATAATAAAAAACTAAAAACTGACTATTTCCAGAAAACTAGGAAGCGCCTCAACTAAAAGGAATGCATAATGAAAATCTAATCTAATACAGGTCAAAAATGTAAAAAGGTTATAAACCTTAACAGGAAAAATAAAACAACTTTTACTGGCCATTCCTGTTGAAATGAGAATCTTAAAGTAACAGAAAAGTGGCTACAAACCCACTTAGAGCACCAAACAGAGAGAAAATAAAAGTCCATTTTCATCTCTGTTATTATCATAAAATCCTGTGTGACTACAGGTCAAACTGCTGGTGGCAGAAACAGAATTCTTTATAAACTGCAGATGTCCTGTACATAAAAAAATTTCACCGGAGTTGCACTAGTTCTAAAGACTCTTCTGTTTTAGCCTACCTACTGTATGTATTCAATCTGAGATAAAGTCTCTTTCTGTAACCCTTGATTATTATTGGGCACCAAAGATAAGAAAAGCAAGACGGGGTACAAAAATGCAAAATTTCAACAGTAATGGCAATGTTTGTCTTAGTCCAAAAGGGTCCTGCATTCTCTCCCCCTTCAGTGATTTGACAAGTCTTTGTACTTAATCTGGGGGCAGCAAATCATGCAAGCGAAATCTGTCTCTGATGTGAGGTCGAACATCTTCATTCTGTGTGGAGAAAAAGACATTTTAAAAGCCATGTAATTTCAAAGATATGATCCCATAACACTGTGAACATTCTCCCTTTGCAGAGAAAATATACCACTATTTATTTTACAACATACTCTGTTTGCCAAATATAAAGATACTACACAGAAGCAGTTAACTTAGAATTAAATTTAGATTTAAAAAACTGTCATTAAAGTTTTAATTCTGTAAAAAACAATTATGCACTAAGAGGCAAAACCAAGAGAAGTAAAAGCGTTAAGCCACTGAATTCTACTTTATTAGAAAAAAATAACCCCAGAATAAAGTTTCAGTAGCATAAGCATTAATTCTAGACCTGAACTATGAAAGCAAAGTGAAATCAATTTAATACTGCTAGTGAATTTGCCAAGAAGCAGCCCAGTGAAATAAAAACATTCAATCTGCAAATTATTAAATACTGATAGGCATGATTTTAATATAGTTTATAAAAGGTTAGAAAATGCTTGTAACCCTTTTCAACTTTTGTCCTAATCTCACACCAAGCTGACTTTAAAAGTCAATGCACATAAAGTAAAGCAATTAAAAAGATTTATTTCGGGGCGCCTGGGTGGCTCAGTTGGTTAAGCATCCGACTTCAGCTCAGGTCATGATCTCACAGTTCATGGGTTCGAGCCCCGTGTCGGGCTCTGTGCTGACTGCTAGCTCAGAGCCTGGAACCTGCTTCAGATTCTGTATCTCCCTCTCTCTCTGACCCTCCCCTGTTCTCACTGTCTCAACAGAGTTGAGACAACAAATGCAAAACACAACAAGATAAATAAGATACTTACCAGTTCTACAAGCTTCTCCAGAAATGGAATCAATTTTAAAAGTTCATTGTCATTTTTATCCATAAACCAGCTTTCTATAGGGATTCCATTAGATAGCTAAAATAATAAATAGGTAATTAAATCCTCTTTTTATTACATTTTGCATAATTTGTAAAAACTTAAAAGAGAAATAACAGATACTTAAGTACACAGTGATCTGCAGAAGTTACTGTGAAAAGGACTGCCATCTGAGTTTATGGTTGTTACATTCTGACAACTCAATAGTGCAAGAAACAGATGTTAAGGAATACATCAGAGCCTAACTGGTTTTTCAGCTTAATGTCTTCTTAATGTATATAAAACTAAACAAGAAGATCCACTGAAATAAGGTTTATAATTACATAATTAAAAATATTACTTTACGGATTCAAGAAATAGTTACTATTAGTCAGTGCTAGGCACTGTGAGAAGGGGTGCTGCCAATGTAAACAACACTATCAAAAAGCCTATATACTTTTACACAGGGACTACGTGATGTTCACTGTTTTGTTTCTGACAAATAGCAGGATAACCTGAAATGGCACGAACGTAATAAACGACGCAATGGTATTTCACTGAAGAGGCGTCTAAAAACAAGAATGCAAACCACACTTGTTTTATAGTAAGTAATCTCTAGGTTATTTTTAACATTAATGCAGAATACTATATTTAAGATGGTGGATAAATAAAATGATTTTATTCAGGAACCAATATGAAATTCTTTTTTTGTTTTATTAACATTTTTATTTATTTTTGAGAGACAGAGTGTGAGTAGGAGAGGGACAGAGGGAGAGGGAGACACAGAATCAGAAGCAAGCTCCAGACTCTGAGCTGTCAGCACAGAGCCTGACGCGGGGCTTGAACCCACAAACTGTGAGACTATGATCTGAGCCAAAGTCGGCCACTTAACTGACTGAGCCACCCAGGAGCCCCTGAAATTCTTAAAAATATATTTCAAAATGTGACCTATGACCTAAATTGAACACAGTTCAATATCATATGCAGTTTTCCCATTTTTCTTTTTTCATCTTTTTACTGTTTACTCTTCACTTGTTCTGCCTATATCCAACCCAACTTCCAGCATCCCTATTCTGCACTGAGATTTCCTTTACAATAAATATATTCAAAATGTGATACGTATATGCAGCGGTGCCCAGGTGGCTCAGTCAGTTGAGCTTCCGACTGTTGATTTCAGCTCAGGTCATGATTTCACAGTTTGTGAGTTCAAGCCCCTCACTGGGCTCTGTGCTAACAGTGCGGAGCCTGCTTGGGAGTTTCTCTCTCCCTCTCCTTCTGCCCTTCCCTAGCTTCCGCACATCCTCTCTCTCAAAATTAATAAGTAAACATAAAAAAAAAAACGAAAAACAAGGGGCACCTTGGTGGCTCAGTCGATTAAGCTTCCAACTTCAGCTCAGATCATGATCTCACAGTTGGTGTTCAAGCCCCATGTCAGGCTTGGTGCTGACATACTGATTTAACAACTGATAAGAATGGTATTAACTGATGTACAGCTTACAGTCTCTTTTTATCCAGATTTATTACTCAGATTTTTATTTATGTTTTCATTCGCTTATAAGAAAAATGTCCAGAAGAAATATCGAATTTGGCATTTCTAGTTCTAAAAGATAACACTAAAAAGGGAGATTTCACCAGTGAAAATTCTGTTCTCCTATTATATTCTGTTTGGCACCATTTGTTCTCTGCATATTTTTTCCCCAATCTCATTTTGTTTAGCAACCCTCTCTTCGTACCTGATATGCAAAGGCTTGTGGTGAGTTGTCAATTATTATAGTCTTTGAAAGATCTCTCCCGAGAATATTTAAGTCCTTTATATAATTTCCTTGTACACAAACACAATGCTCACGGAAAAGCCGATGCCTAAACATAAAAATAAAAAGAAATTAACTTAAAAAATCTCTAAAAAGTGCAACACACACTGAAACATACACATATACCACAGGCTTTACAGTTTTAGCCTTTTCTCTCACAAAGGAAATTCAAATACAAATGTGGGCCTAAGCTTTGGGCTACAGTTTTACTTTTAAAAATGTTAGAAATTATTGAAACCTTACAACCAAATTATTACCATGCCTTTAAGAACTTTGGCTTATCCCGAAATGTTATATTAAATTATCAAGAGGGATTAAAAACTCTGTAAATTGTTTTTGTAATTTATTTACCCAGGAAAGCTCAGTTCAGATGCAGCATCTGGTTGTGTCAGCGAGGTCCTGCTTTTTAACCAATTTTCCAGATGGTTGACTGAGGCACAAGGTGGTCAAGTGACTTGCCCAAGGTCACACAGTAAGTCAGTGGTTAGCCCCGCATTGGAACCCAGGATCCTCCTGGCTCCCAGTCCTTTGCTCTAACCAGAAGACCACACAGCCTCCCTATCCCTGTACATGCCAGAATAGAAAATATAAGAAGGAATGTTTCTGTGTTGGCATTTTAAAAAATGTTTTTAGTTTCCCTTATAGATTCTGAGAAAAGCTGTGGAGGCCAAAACATTCCATCATTTCATACTTTTCCCAAACAACCATCTTTCGTTTAATTTAGTGTGAATATGAATATTTGAAAAAACAAGGACTGAATGAAATGATGAATTCAGATTTAAATATTACAAATGTAAACTGATGTTTCACCAATGATAGATACTTAACTGGAAAATGCTGTACCATTAAAAAAAAGCTATTAAAAGTCTTATAAGATTTATATACTGTCATAATTATATAATATCATTTAGCACCCAAAATGTTAGTCTGGGAATATTACTAATACAGATCACCCTGAAATACTCCATTTGCATATATTAGTAATTTGATAGTTTGGCTTCCTTGTGACTTAATCTCACTAGACAATTTTTTAGCAGCTAGGGCCTACTTATACATACCTATATTGTTAATTATGGAATTTCAAAAAAAGGGCATTTTCTACCAACAAAATCGGCCGTAGCTCTAACAACAACAGAACTCAATCTTAAAAATATCAGTGCCAGTGATGATGATGACAAAGTTTTCCAACCAGAAGAAATGTAGTAGAAACAGTTCTTCCCCTCCCCTTTTTATAAAGAATACTTTTTATCTGTATAGACATTTCCATTTGAGGAAACTAGAGAGGCAAGTGCAGCAGGTCCACACAAGTCACTACTGATGATTCTTTGCCAATAGCAGCAAACTCACCCGAGACGGGAGACAAACGAACATGTATGTGGATATAGATGATTACTGTAAATTATACTAAAATCCCTCCAGTTATTCAGAAGCCAGAGTCAATAGCAGGTATTTGCAGTTTTAGAAAGGAACTACTCTTGCTGGTCATCAGATTTGCATTTGGACTCATGAGACTCAGATATCACAGGAATTTCTGAGTCTACCTTATCTTTAACATAGCACTCTAATTCAATATACTGTTCAAAACGTTTCTCCTATTTTAAACCATTCAAATACAACTAGATAAAACAAATTTAAACTCCCAATGTGTAGGTTCGTAAAACTAGTTTAAATAAGGGGTGTTAATTTGTAACACTATAATTCCATGACTATGATTTGTTCCCTAGTAAAATGATAAGAAACCTCTAAGAGAGAACAGAAATCTTCAGAATGAATTAAGTCATCAAAACAAAACCAACTGTGTACTTTTGTGAAAGTTAGGTTAAATAAGCATGTATTATACTTTTATGAACAGAAAAAAACATTTTTATTTGTGTGTCTAATGCTTGCTTATATTAAGGAAGATAAAATGGAAAGTGACAAGGGCAAATTTTGATCCTTTAAATTAAAAACAACAACAATAACACAGTTCTTTTTACAAGAAAGTAAATCCCCTAAACATGAACATCAGAAAAAGTCTTTTAACATAGTTGCAACCACTCTGTAACAAAGGTACTATTAACAGTAGAAATTAGGATTTTCCACTAAAAAAATATGGAAAAAATATTCAAGAAAATGAATTCCTAGCTATTAAAGCTTTTATGAATCTTCTCTGGCAATCTCTCTCAGCTCTCTTGGTTAAAAAAACATAGATTAACTCTGACATCTTATAGGATGCAGCAAGACTCCTGGCAGTCTTAATCTCACTTCTGTTGACAGAAATAATGGAACTAATTTTCAAACTGTTTTAAAATTACCCGAGGCACTCCCACCTAACCAGGAACACACTGCATCTGCTGGCTCAGGACACACACAAGAAACTGAGTCCAGATCGGGTAACTTGAGTGACTAAACCAACTGCAATTTCCAATTAGAGTCATGTAATGTTTTCTTTCCATGGAAGAGAAATTTGCTCTTGAAAAAAGCAAAAGAGTTTAATTTATCCTTTCTGTTAAAATTAACCTTTATTTCTCTATGCCATTAAAAAAAGGTGACATAACATGCATTATCTCAGAGACATAAGGAAGTGAAAACATCATGCACACAGTGAAAAATTCCACATTCCCCCAATCTCCCCCCAATCCCAAAAGAAGTGAGGATACAGATGTAACAGTGAATAAATACATTTGTTCTTTGTATCCTTTAAAGAACGTCTGTCTGGAGTTAATATCATTAGGAACTCTTAAAGAGTTTGGGGGCTTTAAAAAATTCATTTTCACCATTCAACACAACAAATCTCTATATATGCAGCCAACTGAAAATGGCCATGAAAATTAAATAGAATCATAGTAACTTCATAGACCAGTGTGACAGACATTTCCACTATTTCTTAATTAAATTTACCTGACCAGTTGCTTTTTAGGGTCTAGTATGTTCAGTAACTTGTCTGCATACACCTTCTTAGAAGCAGTAAAAAGAATGATCTACAAATTCAGGGGAAAAGAAGTAATCATTATACATGATCTAAATATGGGTACTATATTGAATAAAATAAAAATACTTATGCAATTAGCTTAAGCATGTTTACCTCATACATCTGAGACATTCGCTCCAGGAATTCCCTGAAGAATGGTCTTAATCTCACGTAAACCTAAAGAAATAACAAAAATAAGCTTCAGTAAATAAACCTATAAAACAGAAACAACTTATTTATAAGATATGTTGTGTTCTAACTTTGGATATATCATAATTAAAATGTTCATATTTTAAAGTAATAGAGAAGTATACTAAGTACCACTCAGCCAAATATATTTCATATACCAAATATGACTTAAAACAATCTTTTGGTAGGGTAATAATAATTAGTGATGTCACTTCTTAATAGTTAAATGGCAGCATACAATATAATGGTACTTTGTGGAATATAATTTTCATAAATGTTTCAACTAAAAATGGAAGGTTTCCCTTTGAGATTTTGATCCACCAATCAGCTCCATCTTCCAGCCAGGTAGCATCCATCCAATTATTAGGCAGGCTGTGTGTCCACCTCTAGCTGACCTGTCTCAATGACCTTCCTCTATACTCAGAATTTCTTCTTAACAATCACCTGCTAAGAATACCTTTATTTTAAATCTCTATTAAAGTAAATAATGTTCAAGAAAGAGATGTCTGGATTGGTGGGTTTACATAAGTGGAATTTTTCAGAATTCAATCTTGTTCTACATTTACTGATTCAGATGTGGCATCTAAATTAGCTCTACTGGGCTACTTGAGATTGAAAATATAATAGGCACATCAGTTATCAAAACCACATGGCAATATCAGGAAAGACTACAATACCCAAAGAACTGCCTTATATACATTATTTCCTTATTTCTGTGTCTATCTTCTTGCCTATATTTAATGTAGCTCTTACTCCACTTTTCACAAAACAGATTTATAACCCATGAGCAACCACTTAAACTGATCTGCAAACGATTTTAAATTGTATTTTATGACAGAATTTTATAAAAAGAAAAATGTATACTTTATACTCAGAAGTGACTATTAACTCCAAACACCATGAACAACAATATTTATAGAACACCTGTGCACCAGATTCACTGGACTCAGATTAAAAACCAACAACAGCAACAACAATAACAAAAGAAAACACTGGTGTCAACAAATTCAAAATCTAGACTTCATGAAATTTAGCTGTAAAAACACACATCAGCACAAAAAAATGCCCTCATGCTAAAAAATCCAGTTCTGGGAATGTTTTAGGGTAGAACAGGGAAATCATGTGAAGAATTCTAGGAGCTACTGACCATGTACCTCCAATCTTTATGGTTTCCAGAGACCAAAGGGCATAAGACAATACTAAATATACATATAGTAAGTACCTGATAAAAAAAACATGCTGAGCAAATGAAATTACCCAAGTTAAGCAATATAAGCAGATAAAGAGAGGCAAGCATATAGGACTATATAAGGACAACTATGAAGTTTCCTTAAAAACTGATCACTTGTAGAAGACAGATTTTGAGTGATGATAATATCATTCTACCTCTATCTCCAGGCTAGAATGATAAAGTTTACTTGTTTTTAATCTTATTAGTCAGGCATTTTATCTCAATTTCTTGGCTAATCAAAAACAAAGTAAGCCATATACCCCAACTACTAGATCAAACAAAAATAACCAAATCCAATCACGATCATTTAGGATGAGGCCCAAGAAATTTAACTATGAGCTGCTCTTCTAATTATTTTTAACATTTTCATCCTAAAAACATTTGATATACTTTGTAACCAACCCAAGTAACCGATAGATTGCCTTAAATGGAAATACCATTTTTTATTAATTATGGTGTTAAATAGATTTGTGATGATTAAGAAAAAAATCAATTAAGTCAATACTTTTTTCCAATTACCTCATCTCAAGGAGGATGATAAATTATGAACCAACAGAGCCTTTTGTTTGTTGCTAAGAAAGTTTGTCGTTTACATACATTTAATTAAACAGTATTTTATTTTTGCATTTACGTAAATTATTTCATTTGGTCTCAATTTCCCTGTTATCACTTGCTCCATACTATAAACTAACCTAAGCAAGGCCTCTGTAATTTGGGATTTGCTTCCTCTGAATCCTATCATACTTCCATTTCAGAGGAATACTTCTATGTAAACAGTATTACCCAAGCAAAGTAAGTGGAACACTATACAAAGGTGGCATTTCCAACTTCTTATACATGACTTCTAGATTAAGTCAAAACTGTAACTTCATTATACACTCAACTACACTGACCATTCTTAATATAAAAATACATCTTAAAATTTGACATTCCATTCAAAATGTACTTGTTTACAAGGGATGAAAAAAAGGTAGCACTGAAGATGGGGAAATAGATTGATAAACTATTTCCTTACCATGAGAATAGAATAATTGTCTGCTGTAAAATTCCTATCCCCAAAACAGATTCACTATTTGAACAGAAGGTCATTCAGGATTAAAACATATACACAGAAACTAAGGTGGTTAGTGGGAAAAAAAGAATCTAGGAAGGTATAAAATAATAGTGAGCACGGGTGAAGGTTCCATGTGCTACAAAGGTAAAATCTCAGAAAGAAAAATAGAAATGGAGACACAAGGTCAGTAGGGTTGAAGTCATGTGGACGGATATATTAAAGCAGAAATATATAAGTCAAACACTAAGTACTGTCTAGTAGGAAACAGAACAATTGTTAAGGCTTAAAATAGGAAACAGAACAACTGTTAAGGTATGTATAATACAAAGAGACTATGATCACTTATTGTGTTAGGTCACAAAGATACAGAAATGTACAAACGCACAGAGGCATGCCTCCAAAATGCTTCAAAATCTATCCCACAGATGCTCATAACTACATTTTCCTTTTCCTAACTTTCTCATAACAAAGATTCCTGTCCTGAGCTGCCTATTTCCCATTTCCACATTCTTTCCCTACTTACTATTTCACCAAAAACCATCCTTCTACAAACTTGTAACTTTTCAAAATAATGTAGTCTTCCAAATCTAAGATTAGGCTAAAAGTTTCACTTCAGTTTGGTATACATATGCCCCTCCAAATATACGGCAATTATTCTATCTACCCTACAAACAGTTTTAATCACTACACAATATGCATTTTGAAAAAGTCAAAAGTTAAAAAATGCAGAATTCTATAAAGAAATAATTAAATAAAAATACCATACCCAAAGATATGTCTTAAATAGCAATGACTACCCAAAGATAGGATTTATGAGTATGTTCATTATACAAAAGGTTAAACTCTTATCAGAAAAATACATGCAAAATTGTGATAATGGAACTAATCTTGTATAATCTTATGGACTGATGTTACTGAAGTTTAAATTTTATATAGAAAAAGTAATGAATATATGTAACAGAAAATATTACATTACATCAAGATTCCTTAAGATGAACAAATACCTGACAGCCTGTACTTTCTTTGGTGTTAAGACAATAACAATGTCCCATAACTGTGTATGTAGATAATCCTACCAGGCCATAAATGGTTAATAAAACTAAATTTAATAAAAGCAGTCAACAAAATAGCAATCAAGTTGTAAAATGATTATAAATATTTTGTGGTAGTCTGTCTAAATTCAAACTCATGACTAAATATTCAATGTCAAGCTATATATACTGAATAATTTCTATTAGTTTACCAAATCTTATCTAATTTTATAGATTATTTCACTTTTTAAAGAAATTTCATATATAACTTTAACAACATGAATGAAGCAGAAGCAGAAGGAGAAGAAAATGAAGGAGGAAGAGGAAGAGGAGAAGAAAAAACACCCCAAAGCAGCTTCACTTGTTAGCAACTGAATAAGAAAAAAAAAGCTATTACATGTAAATATTTTAAGGAAAAGTATTTCTAAATAGTTTTCAGCACAGATAATATACCCTTAACATATTCAAAAACAAACATTTTAATAGTTTTTCCATGATATCCTTTGAATTTATTGCTATACTGATATGTTTATTTTTATTAAAAAAATGTTTTAAAGTAATCTCCATGCCCAACATGGGGCTCAAATTCATGACCTCAAGATCAAGAGTCACATACTCTACTGACTGAGGCACCTAGGCACCCCATATTGATATATGTTAAAAAAAAAAAAAGTCAATTCTGTGGGACTCACCCACTTAAGAGTAAGGCACCTTTTAAATAAAATGACTGGTAAATGCAATTTATTTAATCAGCAGTAAGGTTTTTTTTAAGTTTATTTATTTATTTTGAGAGAGAGACAATGTGCATGCACGTGGCGGAGGGCAGAGAGAGAAGGAGGGAGAGAAAATCTCAAGCAAACTGCACTGTCAGAGCAACGCAGGGCTCAAACTCATGAACCATGAGATCATGACCTGAGCCAAAATCAGATGTTTAATTGACTGAGCCACCCAGGTGCCCGATAAGACTTTAAGACAGTAGAAAACCAATAATCCTGTGGAATGTGAAGAATGAGATGCTAATAATAACTGAAAAATCCTACCATTAGTAGATACCACAGGTATACAAGTGACTCTGTCAATTTGTTAACCCTTCTGTACACCTCAGTCTCCTCATACATAAAACGAGTAAAATAAGAGTACCTACCTCATAGGGTTGATGTGAAGATTAAGGAAATTAATACATGTAAAGCACCTAGACCAGTGCCTGGCACACAGAGACTGCCCACGGCTATTACTTATCCACCTTATTATTTAGTAGTCATGAGGAGAATAGCTAGAATAAGTATGATTCTATGGGACAGTACTGAGCAACCTCAACTCAAAAAGAAAGTCCCACAAGATGTAATCTATACTTTTAGAAGAGTGAAAATAATCATGAGTTCCATCAGTTGATGGTTTCACTATTTAACTTAATTAACACTTAGCATCAATACTAGAGCACAGAGACAAAACCAAATCCTCTTCATAGAAAGAAGGTTACCCAGGTAGGCCCTGCAGAGACCTCAACTTCATAACCCCCCAGGAGACACTACAGTCATCCTTTGCTTAATATAATTCCAACAAGAGGTAGACAGCTACCGGGGATAGTATTTTAGGCAGGTCAATCTGGAAATGAATAGGTAAATACTAAAACATCAAAATCAAAAATAATAAAATCAAAAATCCACAAACTAAAAACTTTTGCAAAAAATTACACTATTCCAAATAGCAAAAATATGAAAAGGAATTTCTCTATAGAGTCTACATGGGATAAAATGAAGTTAGCAATAAAGCATAATTTTCAGGTAAAAATTGGTGTGTGTGTGTGTGTGTGTAAACTATTGCTGGGTTTATTTAAATAAACTTTAGTCATTTTAAAAACAAAAAAAAGGTCAAGTTAGTAAAACAAAAAATGCTGCCTTTAAAAATAAACCAAACTGCCTGAACCGCTCAATATGCTTAGAAAACAACAGTCACGTCTCCTAAATTTGCAGCACATTTTCAGCTGCTGAACAAGAATTTTTCCATGCTTTTTTTTAAAGAAACTGCCTCTAATTTTACGATACATTTAAAAAGAATACAAAGAATTTCCCATGAAATATATTTTATCATCTTTGAGCGGCAGCTAACTATAGGTGTCAGCTCTTTCTTTTTATTAACCTAAAAAATCAATAATGAATAATTACAATGAAAAAAATAGTACCAATGACTAACTATACTTACTAATAAGGATAGGAAAGCTACTTAAAATTACTTTTAATATTAACCTACAATTAGTTATTACAATACTGTTTCCTACCAGCTAAAATATTACTTTAACCCTCAATACTAAGTATCCATGAACCACCAATGTTTTAAGGTATATTATAAATATGACTTTTGTACAACAAAAATTGTATTTTATGAAGGTCAAAACAAAAGGCCTCTTGGTTAGTGTCAATTTAAGTCAGAGTTTGAGAGAAGGAAAAGTGATTAGGTATTTACTACAAAACTCTTCCTTTACATGATTGCTTATTTCTCCATAAAGCAAAAATAATGCTGACTTTTTAAAGAAAGACTATAAAGAAGAGATAGAAGCCAATGACTCACTAACTTTTCTTGTTCTGTGGTATAAAATATTTGAGATCCTTATGAAAACTATCCTAGGCTATAAGGTACCCAAGAAAACAAACAAACTATAGTGATAAGGAAGAGTCTAAGCTTTGCTAAACATGGAGTTTCCCACCCTCCTCTCCCCCCAACTTTTCCCATAAAAGCAACCTCTACTAATAAAACAAAGCATCCTTTATTAAGTAGCTCCCTACAGATCCTATCTCTCCTTGAGTGCTTACCACAATCTGATTTCTGGACAGCTGACCCAAAGTGTGATGATTTTACTGATCTTCAGAAAGCCACTGACTGGCTAAAGTCTTATTGGTGAACAGAGTCAAAAATCAGATGCCCCTGCCATACTTTACAGAATGAGGAGTTGGACAGCACAGTTACGTTTGGCTGCACTGTGGTGAAACATATGAGGCATCTTCTTTTTGTCTTCAATTAGCCACGTTTGGGCTGAGTAGCTCTATTACATCTTCAAAAAACTGAGCTCCAGTTCTTGATGGAGATAGAGGAAGGTCATTGAGGAGGTGGTTCAGCTCAAGAGCTAAGTGAAAAATCTGTCTTTTGATTCAGTCCTGCTTGTGGATAGAAGTCATCTTCTGGATGGAAGAGGGAGTGAGATGACCTAGAGTCTTGAATTGGTGGATCTGCAGGAACAGAAACTAAATACAGTGGAGACCTCTTAACTGAGTAACACCACGAGATGGATTTCCTGACAATGTGTCAATATAAGCTAAATATAAAAATTAAATATGTGCATTGGAACTGATCATGCACTTGTTTTTTGAGATATCAAATGCATTTGCACCATTCTATGAATAAATACGTTTTCCCAATAACTAACTATAAAACACTTTATGGAAAAACAACCAATTTAAAGGGGTGGAAAAGACCCAAACAAAAATCCATACACTTTTCTCTATAAATGCCATACCCTCACTTTAAAAACTCAGTTCTTTTGAATGACTTTTTCTCTCCATCTACACAAACTATAATCTCTCTCTCCACATAGTATCAGGAGTAATGTGTATCAAATTTTAATCTGGAGTTGAATCTTTTGGGTTTTTATAACCTCCCAGAGAAATGGAATTCAGATACACTCAAAATACTAAATTGAGGCTTGAATAATGTACCTGCTCAAAAATTCTGACTTGAGTAAGTAAGTTGAGTCCTACTTATCAATCAAAAGGAGAGTATATACCAGGGAGTCTCAATTGTGAATTATGGTCACCTTAAATTTCCCTCAAACTTTCCTCTGAAAAAAACTAAGAAAGCCCACAATCAGATTATAGTGGATCTAGTTTTAAATTTTTCTATATATTAATAAGAATTCTGATGAACATTTGATTACTTACTTCCACTTAGAATGTGATTATGTGAATTTACTGTATATACTCTCATAATTATTAGACCAAGGGTCAGCAAACTACGGCTTATGGGCCAAATACAAACATCATTTATTTTTGTAAATAGAGTTTTACTGGGATGAAGTCATGTTTATTTGATTACATTCTTACTGTCTATGACTAGTTTCATGCTACAATGGCAAAAAAAAATATTTGAAACAGAGATCGCAGAACCTAAAATATTAAAAACTGACCTTTTCAGGAAAAAGTTTGCCAACCCCTGATATAGATGATTATTAAAACATATGTAAAATAACTTACACTTTAAATTGTGTTGAAAGAAAAATAACACATAGAATTAAAACTAGATATAGGTCAACCATAACAAACTTACCACAAAAAGAAACCAAAAGTAAAATAAGTCCCAAGAGGACACTTTATCTGGCACTGATTCAGATGAAGAATCTGATCCTATCTTAACATTACCATTTTATTTTTTAGGAGTATATACATAAATGCTATGGAACTGACATATTCAAGAGTATACAAATAAATGCCATGGAACTGTTCACTTAAAAATGGTTTATGTTGTGAATTTCACCTCAATAAATTAAGAGTATATATAGTATTTTACAGGTTTCTAACCTTTAAGTGGGCCACATTATATTGCAGTGGTTAAATATGTAAGTTACATCTTACCTAATAATGTGGTTTCTCCAAAATCTCTTAGATCATCTCAGACCCTTGTGTATATTTCTTCTTTGCCAGTAGATGGAGACAACACCACTGAAAGTTTAAAAGACATCATTCCCTGTTTAAAGGGAGCTTGCTGGTCTGAAAACTGGGGGAACCCTAACCCAAGATCTCTTCAAAGTTATTTTTTTAAAAAGCTGACAGAACGGCTAAGCCAAAACCAGAAATCCAAAGGAATGTACCCAATATTAACTATGGACATCCTCAAAAATTTACTAAAGGGGAACTAAACTCTGTTCATAATGTAGTAACTAATAAATCATAATATTAAAATGCAATCATCCCTGTAACTTGTAAGATTCAAACTTCCTACTCACTGCTCCTAATTTAGGCTAGATGATTTATTTTTCAGTTTAGGAAAGTTTATCTCAGAATATGAAAGAAAAAGAGTTCTTTGAATTACACAAAGGTAGATGCAGTACATACACAGTTTTTATTATAGTCGTATGCACCTCTAGAAGCCTTTTATTCAAAATAAGACAACTATCCAGATCCAAATAAAAATGGTAAGAGCTTTATAAAAAAGAAGAGAATTAAAGCAGAAATGGTGGAAGCAGCAAGAAAAAAATTCAACCTTACGGTCACAATGAAAAGAAATGCTCATGAAAGGAAAGAATCAAACTCATCTAATTTCCAAGTTTATTTCACTATTAAAAATGACATAAACAGACCAAAACTATCTGCAAGAAATTTCAAATCAGAAAGCTCGAGAAGTCATCCCAAAACAATTATTTAATATTTTTCAAATAATAACTTTCCTTTCTAAATTCAAGGCCTGAATCCAGTTTTGAACAAAAAAACCAAAGTTATCAAGCTAAAAAGAGAAAACTATGAAGATACTGCTGTACTATTTATATTTTCCAGAAGACTCCTGTCCCTGACAAGACAGGAACAAGAACTAAACAAGAACAACCTATTTGGCAGAAAATGTCTTACTAAGAAAAAGGATTACCTTAAACCAAATAATATCCAGTTAAAAACGAATATAAAAATCTTAAAATCCCTTATATTTATGGATAGTTTGCTCATTCTCTGATAAAAAATCAGAACTAAAATCAGGTTCCATAGAAGGGAAATGAATACAGTACTCAGATAATAGCATGATAACTAGGTTAAACTAGAACTGACATTAAGTGCTAAAGTAAATCCTCTTACGACTCATTACAAGATGAAGTAGGTAATGTAAATCCTGAACCACAAACTTCTATTTAACTCTGAAATTTTATGATTCCCAAAAGAGAGTAACCATCACGTGCTGAGAAAACTATACCAACATTCTAACTGCCTATTAGGAGCACATAAACAACCATGAATACCTTTTCATCATCCACACAGCAAATGTTCTGTGGCTTTATTTAATTCTTGGGTTGGCTTCCTCTTGACAAAGAACAAACTTTTTGACCCTTTCCCAATCCTTCAACAACTATAGTATGGATGATGGTAATGCTAATTAAATAACAACCGCCACCACAGAAAGGCACTTTGCAATTTTCGAAGTGTATTCATATATATTAATTAAAATTTTATGACAGGAAAATCTCAGATGTAAAGTAAAAGCTATGGCCAACAACACAATCCACAATGTAAATGATACTTGTATTTTGCACAGTTACCTGTCAACATAGATGAGGGAGAAATGCTTTTACCCAGCTTTTTAAAGCAATAACTGGAAATGTCCTAGAATTCTGTGATTAATATAAAGTAAACATACCAAACTGCAATCTACAGAACATATTACTACAAAAGGAAATAAAAATGACCAACAAGGAATGAGTTTTCTTTATACTAACTAGATTTGGGGGAAAAATAAAACACACACACAAAAAAACGTAACACCAGGTGTTAACCTGGCAGGTTCTTCTTGGGGATCTATGATGTCAGTGCTTCTGCCTCCACCTGCTGGCAAACATATTATGAAACTAGTAGAGATCACTGGGTTAAAAAATGTTCACATTTTGGGTAACATTTAATATTTTATATAATTATTTAGCATGATGCTACTTTGTGTTAATAAATCAGTTACATATTGATGAAACTCATTAGGAAAAAACATTAAATTTTACACACATAAATAAAATTACAAAAGATTTCTTAGTTCAGAACATTATCTAACAGGCCAAAAACCAAGTTAAAAAAACTTTTTAATTACCTGATAAATGACATCTTGGAAAAGGACTGGAAAAGTAAGTGCTGCATCTTCTAGCTCATTTAGACTACAGTGTACTAGTGTTTCATCCTTAAAATAGAAAACACATATTGAATAAACCAAGACACTAAAAGAAATTTCAAATGATAATTTTATGTACCCATGATCAGAAAATACATTTTTTAAAGTGCTCACTCATATGTGGGATTTTATATTTATCATAAATTGCTGTGTGTGACACAGCAATTTGGAATAGAATTTTCTAAGCCACTGGTTCTCAGGTATGGTCCCTGGACCAGCAAGAAGTATTAGCATCTTCTGGGTTAGAAAGGCAAATAACTAACTAGTTAGAAATGTAAATTCTCCAGCTCCACTTGTGATAATTCAAAAACTCAGAAGCGGGTAAAGAAGAAAGGAGCTGAGCAATCTATATTTTAATAAACCCTTTAGGTGATTCCAATGTATGCTCAGTCTGAGAACACTGCTCTGAGTTCTGCACTTGCCAATTTTCTGCTAAGTATAATAAATATATACTCCTTTTATTTAACAATTAACAAATGGAAGTTTAGAATCTAAATATTTTTAAAATTACATATATTTTATTCACATAGCTCCTTATCCTTAAATCTTTTATAAAGACTTTTATTTTATAAAATGGATGTCTTAGTATCTGCTGAATATGTTCCAGACATAAACATTATTTAACTAAATTAGCAGTCAATGAAGACTTCTCATCTTTCATCACCAAACTGTTTTCTCATTAAGAGGATAAGAAGGTGAGGATCATTCAATCTCAGATACGTGCAAATATTCATATTTCTTAAATACCGAATGATGAAAAAAACAGGAGTTCTGTTTGTAGTTAAATGACAAAATGCTTTCTTTTAAAAAGCTGCCAAGACTACCCCCAAAATTTTTCAATGCATTTAAAATGAATTAAAATGAAACACAAATGTTCATACCTTGTGATTCCACATCTTATTAGCTGGAGTGTTTCTTTTAACCTAAAGTTAACTCTGGGGAGGCAAAGAGCAAAAAATACTCTAGATATGCCTCATTTTCTTTTAATAGCATATCAGACTACACATTTCAAGGTACTGTCTTATCTTAAAAAAAAAAGTATCCTCTTTCCTACAACTGAATAATTCTACTACTTCATTTACACACTATCTAAATTTTGATAATTCTTCATTTACTTCTATAAAATTATTCACTTATGCACAGCCAATTTTCTGTCTTTCCTTCTCTATTTACCTTTACATTGGATTAAAAATTACATGGTCAAACTTGCTATGATGACCACATCAACTCTTAACATAAAAATGTAGCAAAATCTTTTTTCAGTTTTTCCACTAACTTGCACATCACATCTAAACTACTCATAATAGTTTCAAAATTTTTCTCTTTCTACTTATCCTCTAATAAATACCTTAATAGTTAGGACCTCTGGATACCTCTCTTACACCTCTTTAGCTGGGCAAAGGCTAAGGTGCTGAACTCTCAAAAAATAACTATACATGCTAGTTAAGATTTAAAATAATAATCTTTTCGTCAAGAAAAAAATTTATGAGAAGTAAATCTCCAATTATAGGATACCAGTAACAAAGGCTAAATAATAAAATGTTTCCAGTATTATGTAAGAGGTAGATGTTCAGCTTTCAAAGCTCTTCTGGTATCCTAAAACATAACTTTCTAACACACCAAGAGAACATATCAAAGGTTTTATTAGCAGTAAGAGCTCATGCTTTGGGTAGTCTACTAACAGTTATTGGTATTAGACCATACACAAAAATAAGAACAGGAAAATAACTATAATCTTGCATAAGGTTAACTCACTGGGACCCAGATAGTATTTGGTCCTTGAGGGAAACATAACCCTAACCACCATCACCAACACCACCCAAAAAAGGTGAAATCTAAGCATGAAATCAAATTAGAATTTATTGGGAAATTAAAAAAAAAAAAAAAGATCACAACGGTTTCAGAAATATGAGGGAAAGAACTTAAATCCAAAAACAAAAGCCTAATTTACTTCAAAGAGTACCTGATACCAACCAACTGTGGATCCTGGCATTAGACTAGACTTCAAATAAAAACATTTCGGAACATCTTGGACACATTTAGTAAATGTGTAAGCCTATTCATTCAATTGTACCCTTTTAGGTATTTTTAGCTAGTATTTTTAAAAAATAAATTTAACTTACTTTCTCTACCTCTATAGATAATACACTTACCAGGTCTAAAACTAGGGAAAATTCTGGTGTGCTTCTTGTTTTCAATGGAAGAGCAGGTTTCCTATTTAGTTGTTCTTCTGTTAGTGGTGGAACGTGTTTGATGAAGTAATACCTATAAATAATATTTTTTAAAAATCTCAACATTTCTATTTTTTATAAATACAAAACATATTACTAAATTCAGCTCATATGTAAATCTTTAATTAAATAATATACATTTAACCTAGTAAACCAAACCTATGAAACATAAATAAAACTGAAAATATATAAATTAGTATTTCAATAACCCAGTAAAATTATTAATATCTACAGGTCACATGATCTTTGCAATTATACCATTGAGCCACCCTTCCACACACATACTTTCACTCTTCTTCAAGAGGGAAAGGAAAACAAAAGACAGAAACAAAACAAACTCACGGGTCAAATACTTCCCAGTCTTCTTCATAGGTGGCCTCTGCATGAGTTGATGAATAACCACTATCTGGAGTTACTGGTGCTATTTAATAAAATGAAAAACAAAATGTTAGTTTTAACTCACTATGAGTATACATTTTTACTGATTTTACGTAAGATTTTCCCGATGCCCTGTGTATTTTAGGTTAAAGATACAACAGAAATAACTTGTAATCAGTATTTCAAAGCAAATTTATCAACACATAAATCTAACTCCAGAAGCAAAGGAAAAAACTGCCATTACAGATAAAATGGCAAGCTATCATGGCTAGTAGAATTAAAATCCTTAATAGCAAAGAAAAAATTTACTACTTATTGCCAGAAAAAAACACTCCACAAAACTTCAGTTTATAACCGGATAGTGTCTATGTGTATAACCATGAAAACTTCATGGGGCTCTTGCAACAGTAACATTTCTCAATCGTTACTGATCACTGAAAAATGATCAATGAAAAATCAATATATATGTATGTGCTGACAATAGACCTAAAGGTAGTTTGTTTTTGTTTTTTTAAATTTATTTTTGAGAGACAGAGAGAGGCAGCTCTAGCAAGGGAGGGTCAGAGAAAGAGGGAGATACAGAATCCGAAGCAGGCTCCAGGCTCTGAGCTGTCAGCACAGAGCCTGACGTGGGGCTCGAACCCACGAACCATGAAATCATGACCTGAGCTGAAGCTGGACGCTGAACCGACTAAGCCACGCAGGCACCCCTAAAGGTAGTTTTTAACCTGAGATCTATGAACATTCTTTAAGAGGTTCACCCCTTGTGGACTTAACATTGTATGTACATTTTTCCAGGAAGCTCAAGGCTGTCTAAAATCTTTTAAAAAGTTAAGAAATTCTGCTCTAGGGGTACCTGGTGGCTCAGCGGGTTAAGCAACCAACTTCAGCTTAGGCCATGATCTCATAGTCTGTGAGTTCAAGCCCTGGTTTGGGCTCTGTACTGACAGCTCAGAGCCTGAAGCCTGCTTCAGATTCTGCCTCTCTCTCTTTCTCTCTCTCTCTCTCTCTCTCTCTGCCCCCCCCAACTCATACTCTCTCTCAAAAAATGAACAAAAACATTAAAAAATTAAAAACAAACAAAAAAGAAATGCTGCTCTATATAGAAACCACTGCTTTAGAGGAGGCTTTATTTTACTCTAATTTACAAGCAACCTAATAATCATGAAGCAATTCCATATTCCATGACACATGGTGCAGTATATGTTTAAACTAAAATTCTATCAACTGACAGAGCTTTAGAAATCATACGGGGAGGGGCACTTAGCCTGCTGAATCAGAAGAATGTATGACTCTTGATCTCAGGGTCCTGAGTTCGAGATCCACCCTGGGTATACATATTACTTAAATAAATTAAAAAACTTAAAAAAAATTATGCTGGGAATTTTCTAGACAATAGCTGTAACTTTTTTAAAAATGTTTTTTAATGTTTATTTATTTTTGAGAGACAGAAAGACAGAGCGTGAGCAGGGGAAGGGCAGAGAAGAGAAGGAGACACAGAAACCGAACCGGACTCCAAGCTCTGAGCTGTCAGCCCAGAGCCTGATGCAGGGCTCCAATTCATGAACCGCGACATCATGACCTGAGCCAAAGTCAGCCGCTTAACCAACTGAGTCACCCAGACGCCCCAATAATTACAACTTAAATTCAAGGAGAAGACAAGAGACAACATTATTATTTAGAGGTAATGTTTTAGATAAAAGCTTAAGTTGGATGCTAGAGACTGAAATGCACCCCAAAATGGTATTTGGAGGTGAAGACTTTGGGACGTCATGAGGTCATTAGGGCAGAGCCCTCATGAGTGGGATCAGTGCCCTTATAAAAGACACTCCAGGGGCACCCAAGTAGCTCAGTTGGTTCAGTGACCAACTGAGGCATAGGTCATGATCTTTCGGTTTGTGAATTCGAGCTCCACACCAGGCTCTCTGCTGTCAGTGCAGAGTGCACCTTGGATACTTTGTCTTCCTCCCTCCCTCTCTCTCTCTCAAAAACAAACAAACAATGGAGCGCCTGGATGGCTCAGTAAGTTAAGCATCTGACTCTGGCTCAGGTCATGATGTTGTGGTTCATAAGTTCAAGCCCTCCAACAGGGGCCTCTGTGCAGACAGCTCAGAGCCTGGAGGTTACTTCAAATTCTGTGTTTCCCTTTCTCTCTGCCCTCCCCCACTCATGCTCGCTCTCTCTCTCAAAAATAAATATTTAAAAATTAAAAAATAATTAAGAAAACAAAAAAAAATTTTTTAACCCACAAAAACAAAGAGACTCCAGAGAGCTCATACAACTTCTGCCCTGTGAGGATACATGAGAAGACAGTTGTCTATGAACCTGAAAGCAGGCCCTTAGCCACAGACTGAATCTGCTGGCACTTTGATCATGGATTTCCCAGCCTCCTAAACTGTGAGAAATAAATTTCTGCTGTGTATAGACCACCTAGTCTATGGTAATTTGTTATAGTAGCCCAAAAGGAGTAAGATAGTGGAGCACAGCAAAACGGCTGTAATCTGTCTGTAGAAATGGAATAGTGGTGGATAACAGTCTTTCAAGACAAAAGAAATAGTTTTTTCTATTACTACATATTAATTTCTTATGTATGAATTACCTTGTAACACGGTATGTTCAGTGAACGATGACAGATGTAAATCATAATTTTTGTCCATCTGTAATACTTTATACCAATGACAGTTCATTAGCCTACAGGTTAATGGAAAAATACAACTAACCACTTCTGTTTCAAATTCCTATTAACCTCAGAGAAAGGGAGAAAGGAAGTAGTATTTGAGGGCCTTCATGCTAACCATGTTTCTTTTTTCATTCCATTTAGCCTTTAAAAACATGAATTATTATTACCCTTTTAAACCAAAAAAAAAAAAAACTGTCTCACGTGATCTTAAGTTGTCTAAAGTCACAAAGCTAAGTAAATGGTAGAGCCAGCCTCCTTCTGTCTTGTTCTCTTTGGCTCAGTTCTTGAAGTTAAGGAAAAGTAACAACCTCTGTCACTCATATTCATCTTTTTAAGATCAGCAAAAATTTTATTTCTCTCCTGTCATGATATAATGTGCCTTCTCATCATTTTGCTCATTTATTTGTAACAGCACTCACCACACTGTATAGTAATTTCTGTGTATGGTGGCTCATCAATTAGTACTCGTTAGGGTCAAGAACCATTATCGTATTCATCTTTATAAACAATGCCAATCACAAAAAATAGATGTTCAACAAATGTTAGGGGATTAAATGAATAAATGAGACAACAGAAGTACATTTTACTTTTCCCCTCTAGAAACCACTATGGTTATAGAAATCCCTTCTCCATCTTCATAGTTGTCAGGAAAAAAAACCAAAAACAAAACAGCAGCACAAAAATATAGGACAGGGGCGCCTGGGTGGCTCAGTCGGTTAAGCAGCCAGCTTCGGCTCAGGTAATGATCTCGCGGTTCGTGGTTCAAGCCCCGCATGGGGCTCTGTGCTGACAGCTAGCTCAGACCCCGGAGCCTGCTTCAGATTCTGTATCTCCCTCTCTCTCTGACCCTCCCCTGCTTGCACTGTTTCTCTCTGTCTCTCAAGAATAAATAAAAGACATTAAAAAATATATATATATAGGACAAGCAACAAACAGGAAGCCCAAAGCCCTTGACTTAGTTTACACTTTAAAATTCACTAGCCTAAACACTGGCAAAGGAATGAGCATAAAATGACAGGTCAAGAGTAGGTTCATTTGCAAGTCTTAACCCCCCAAGAAAGAACTATGTGCAGCATGTTGACTTGTCAGATTCAATATTATTCTTAAATTATAACATTATAATTTAACTATAGATATTAACATTACAGAGCCTAATCTTTTAGTTGACCAAGTTAAAATAAATCTTTCCTATTTTATGTTACTTTTCATATTGGTATGACTAGGTTGCACTATGCAGAAACTTCATAACTGTATGCATCTTTAAATGTTTTCAGCTGTTCTGATTATAGTTTTTCAAGTTTCCCCTTTATATTCAAGGTAAGAACATTATACGACTTATACCAAACCGTATTTCTGAACCAATACATATGTGATAAGGTCTCTCAAATGCCTGGCATTGTAAGAAATAAATCTAGGGTGCCTGGGTGGCTGTTGGTTAAGTGTCTGACTCCTTGATTTCAGCTCAGGTCATAATCTCATGGTTTGTGAGATTGAGCCACGTGTCAGGCTCTGTGCAGCCTGCTTGGGATTCTCCCTCTCCCACCTCTCTGCCCCTCCCCTGCTCATGCTCCTTCTCTCAAGATAAAAAAATAAATATGAAAAAAATTTTCTAATCTAAAATAAAAGCCTAACATTTTGTTCTGAGAAAAGATGACTGTCCTAAATTTTATTTCTGCTTTTAAGTATGATGGAACAGTTTCATCTTTTAGCCTTATGCATCTGTATACCACAACCCTCAGACATAATAAATTCTGATTGCATGGGTTCTACATTTCCAGGACAACTGGCTCAGGGACCAAACAATTATGTTAGGCCTTTATAAGGATCCAGAATTAGGCTGCAAAGTGTGGACACAGGGAAAGATATAGAAACAGAAGCTTCTTTGGGGGTGGGGAGGGGCGAGGATGTCATCTATATATGCAACAAATCTGAAGGTATAAGGCTGCTGTTAGGTAGGGACTTCAGACCTAATGGTCTGAGACTTGGTGCAATTACAATAAATACACTCACAAATGGGAGTATATATTTTACTATTTGTGTTCAATTTCTCTAACTAGTAAGATTAGTACAAATAATTAAACTGTAAAATGACTCATAATCAAAACAACCTTCTAAAAAGTTTCAATTTCAAACTGAATTTCTGGGAGAAACTTTGATTTTCAATTTTAACTGTCTTACGTTCAAGGAAGAAAACATGCATTTGACCTATTAAAGAAAAGTAAACAAATACTGTATTTTTATAAATCATGAAGATGCATAAGAAAAGGAATTTTCTTCACCTGTAAGGGGTGGGATATCACGATTAACTGTTTCATCTGCTTCTTCTAAACCATTATTTATTGATGGCCTGACTTGAACTGCTTGGTTTGAGTAAGCTGCTCCATTAGTTGATGTCGTAGTACTGGTAGTGATCTCATCCACCTGTTCCATATCAAGTTGTTTTACTATCTCTTCAGCTTCCACAGCCTGTCCTGGAGAATCGGATCCTGATGTTCCTATAATCAGATTCAGCATACTTACAACCATCACTTAAATAATCAAAAGGGGGTAGGAGGATAGGATAGATGTTTTTAAGGGTACAAACTTATATAGCAAGCAAACATAAGACCTAGAGACCTAAGGCACAATACAGTGAATACAGAAAACAATACTGTATTATAATCATCAAACTTGCTGAGAGACTAGAACTTAATTATTCCAATCACTAAAAAGAAAGTATAATTATATAATGTGATAGAGGTGCTAATTATTGCTACATGGCAATCATATTACAATATGTAAATGTGTCAAACCAACATATTATATTTACATAATGTACATCAAATATATTTTAATAAAGGTTTTTGTTAAATGTTTATTTTGAGAGAGAGAGTTTGTGAACAAGTAGGGAAGGGGCAGAGGGAGAGAGAGAATCTGAAGCAGACTTTGCATTATCAGTGCAGAGCCCCACAGAGAGCCCGATTCCATGAACTGTGACATCATGATGTGAGCCAAAATCAAGAGCTAGTCACTTAACTGAAAGAGCCACCCAGGCGTCCCTCAAATACATTTTAATAGAACTAAAATTAAATACTGAAAAACAAACTCATAAAATATTTGGAAAACTTAAATGCAACATAGAGCTGAGGATACCATTGTTCAGTGAGTCTCGTCTAGATACTTCAAATAATGAGCAATAAGGCCTATTATAAGGTAAAGTGCTATTAGTAAACAAAATTTTTCTTATGAGTGTTCAAACAGTTTAGAAACATCCAGTTAGTGTCAAATAGTCATAATCTAGAACTTTAAAAAAATTTTATTGAGATATAATGGACATATAACCTTGTGTTTTAGGTATACATGCTAATTTAACACATTTATATATTGCATAATGATTATCAACCTACTATTAGCTATCACCTCTATCCTACCACAGTGTTACCATTTTTTGTGGTGAGAAAATCTAAGATCTAGTCTCTATGGAATTTCAAAGTATACAATACAATACTGTTGACTACAGAACTTCTTTTCAATAAAGCAAATATTTAAGGGTCTACTACAAACTAGGTGTGTGTGTGTGTGTGTGTGTGTGTGTGTATTTTTCATTATCTCAAAATTAGTCCAGTAACTAATTAGTCCAGAGTTGTAATTTTTAAACCAGGGGTGGGGGCAGCTGGGTGGCTCAGGTGGTTAAGCGTCCAGCTTCGGCTCAGGTCATGATCTCACAGTTTGTGAGTTCGAGCCCCGTGTCAGGCTCTGTGCTGACAGCTAGCTCAGAGCCTGGGGCCTGTCTTCGGATCCTGTGTTTCCCTCTCTCTCTGACTCTCCCCTGCTCATGCTGTCTCTCTCTCTCTCTCTCTCTCTCCCTCTCAGAAATAAATAAAAGCATTAAAAAAATTAAAAATAAAATTAAAAATAAACCAGGAACCAGTGGTTACAAAAGAATGAGCTGTTAACCTAACCATCAGAACATTTTTATTCACAGACACAAGAACAATTCCTAACAAGATTCCATCTCAGTAACAAAGACTGAAGCTAGGTTACTAATCATACTCAGCCACAACCTAGATGACCCTGCTGACCAATTCTTCTTCCACCATGAGATGACCTCAACTCTTTCTATTTCTTTATGGAATCCTCCAAATATCACTTTCAACAACAAAATCAATCTCCCATACTCTCAACTTTCTCACACAACATTCCTTCTCCCTCATAGCTTTAAATGTGACTTATTTCAAAAAAAACCTCTTTTCCTGATACCCTTCCCCTCAAAGCTCTTCATTCTTCCATATTCAAAATACTAACTAAATCAGAATTCATTTACTCCATTGCTGCCACCAGATCATTGGTTTTCCGTTAATGTGCAAAAATCCCTGCTCCTTTGAGGCTGATGTCACCTAGCTGTATAATTCTTCATTTATCCCCACTGCTGTAATCTACCAACTGTTGCCAGCATCCTATCAGAGGAATTTAACACCTAGCTACCAGTTTAAAGCTCCAGGAAACACCTGCTAGTTGTTACTACAGGCGACGTCAATGACTCATCCCTAAGACTAATTAAAGGTCTTGCCCCCTTTAGCTCCATCTTCATTCACATTGTTTTCTTTACCAAGTATCATGACCATAACCTGGACATTCACATTTAGAAACTGTTCATCTCTAAAAACTAAAGTTCAAATATATCAATCCCCTAACACAACTTTCTAATCTTTTAATTATCTATTTCATATTCCCATTACATGTGACCTTCATGTTTTATAAAGGCCAGTCGCTTTCATTCCAAATAATCCCTTAACAGCCCCTTCCCCACCCTTCTCAACTAGTTAGACTTCATGGTATATCTACACTCAAGCCAGCAGCTTCAGCCACTCAGTTCTTGTTCCTTACCTTTCCACTGTCATCCATCATAGAAATCTCTCTTGAATCAATGTAACTTAAAGGCTTATTGGAATAGTATGTTTCTTTTAATTATACCCAACAACAAACATTCTAAACCTTCACTGTTCTCTTTAGTGCCTGCCACCAGGAATCTAAGCACATGGTACCATCTCCTCCTTCAAAGAAAAAGTAACTTACCAAAAATCAACTTCTTCTGTCCAAACATTTATTTCTGCACACACCTCATGGCTTCTTTTCTTCAGCATTAGAGAAAAACATCTCTTCTCCCTCCCTTCTCTGTTCTAATCCTTCTACTGTTTCCTTCCTTATTCCCATCCCTGTCAGTAGACACCTTTCATTAGTTATTCTTCATTTTCAATCTCTTCCTATTAGACCCTTCCCTGAGGCTTATAAACATGCTTGTCTCTAACAAATACAAACCACTCTTTAAGAGACTTTGTAACCTCTCTAGCTTTATAGTCAAGTAGTTCATAACAGTAACCTGCATTTGCTGCTTCCTTTCTTACTCTCCATTTTACTCTTTTAACCCAAAGGTGTTAGGCTTCCAACTCCAGCCACTCTCCTAAAACAATTCTGGCAAAAGAAACTTAGGGCACTTGGGTGGCTCAGTTGGTTAAGCATCCAACTTCAGCACAGGTCATGATCCTGTGGTCCGTCCATGAGTTCAGCCCTGCATCAGGCTCTGTGCTGATGGCTCAGAGGCTGGAGCCTGCCTCAGATTCTGTGTCTCCCCTCTCTTTCTGCCCTCCCCTGCTCACACACACTCTCTCACTCACTCTCACTCTCTCCTCACTCCTCTCTCTCTCTCTCAAAAATAAATAAATAAATAAATAAATAAATATTTTTTTAAAAAAGAAAGAAACCAATAATTTTGCAATTGCCAGGTTCAACAGTATCTTTTCAATACCCATTTCCCTTCCTTCAATCTTTAGAATTGTTTGCCCCTGGGTTTTGATATTCTCTTTTCCTTTGGTGTCTATGACACAAAATATTCTGGCTTCTCGTGTGTTTCTGTTGGCTTCTTTTGCTTTGTCCAGTCCTTAAATCTATTCCCCCAAGATCTTAGTTTTCTGAACATTTACTCCATTAGCTTCAAATGATACCTATAAACTGATAATACAACAGTCTACTGCTTAAACCCAGATTTCTAAGCTCCACACCAGAAGGACAAATGACTACCAGATATTTTTATTTGGTTGTTTCATGGCATCTCAAACTCATTATGGCCCACTGATCTCCTAGAACCTAAGCTCTCTTGAAAAAATAACCTTGTGTCATCTTAATCTCTGGTCTCTTTCACCTCCAATGTGTGCTCAAAATCTGCCTATTTTGTATCTTTGATCCTTCTTCTTTTCTCTAATATCACAATTAATGTTGCATGAAGGATAATATGGACCACACGTCTACTAATTGTTTTCTCCTGATCCAACCTTTTTAGAATGTAGCTGACACCTTGTGACTTTTGAAAACACTAATCTGTTCATATTACTCACCAGTTTAAAATCTTTCAGTCATCCCCCACTAAGGATGAAATTCAAGTATCTTACCATGTTTGTTTTGATCTGCCATCTTTATAACTATCCTAACCATCCTGTGCACGTTTCAAATCCAATGCTCCATCTGTAACAAACTAATTTCAGTTTCTCAAACACTATGCCTTTGCTCATGCTGCTCATTCTACCTGCAATACCCTTTACCACTTCCAAGATTCAGCTTTTCTATAAAGACTATTGTGAGATGCCACCCATAATATAGAACCATTCCATTCTCTGAATACCATACTACCCCATACCTCTATCAATGCAATTATAAAAATTTATTATACCTATTTATAGATCTCTCTCTCTCTTGTAAAACAGTAAGCTCCTTGAGCACAGGGACCATGCATGTGTTAAACATCCTTGAATCTCTAGTAACAAATATAATGGCCAGGACACAGCAGATACTCAAATGAATGACATGAAATCTTCAAATAGCCCCCACCCCATATTTAAGAATAAAGAAGCTCAAGAACTGGACCAAGGTAACACAGCCAAAGAGGCAGAGCTGGGATTATTTAATTTTTGAGAGGGCAAGGGGCAGAGAGAAGAGGGGGGAAGGAGAGGGAGAAAGAAGTGAGGCTCATGTTTATCGGCTCAAGTTCACCCAAAGCAGGGCTCAAGCTCACCCCAAGTGGGACATATGCTCAACCAAAGCAGGGCACAAGCTCATGAACTGTGAGATCATGACCTGAACTGAAGTCAGATGCTTAATGACTGAGCCACCCAGGCACCCAACAGAGCTGAAATTTTAAGACAAATTTCTCTAATTCCAAAGCCCATTCTTTTCCCACTACACCAGTTATTTCCAAAGATGGTCGATGGGGCGCTAGTTTTACAAGATGTTAACAGATGTTCCATAGAAAAGGTTCTTGGGATCATAGATGTCTACGAAATATGGGGTTAAATAAAGTTAAAGGTAGTTTTTTGCTTTATTTCTACTATAGGACTCCATAGTCCTTTTAAATGTGCTAACATACATGATTTTCACCCCTCAGAGCATCTATATTTTATAGTGCACCATTCTGCCTTTTTAAAAAATCATATTATCATCCAGAAACATATTCAAATACGAATTTAAATAATCAAGCAGCCAGCATTTAATAGCTATTTTCCATATACCCCATTCTATCAAACAATATGGTGGTTGCAAAAATAAAGACAAGATCTCATGCCCTCACATAATCTAGAGATTAAATTATCATTTATGATGTTAAGAAATATTTGTCAAAAAAGCCCAAACACTAGCTAAATCTTTATTAAAAATATGCCATGGGTGCCTGGGTGGTTCAGTCCATTAAGTATCTGACTCTTGATCTCAGGGTCATGAGTTCAAGCCTCTTGCATTGGGCTCAGTGCTGGGTGTGGAACCTAAAAAAAAAATGCTGGGCAACAATCCAAATTTCTTTCACAAAGGCATTATTATATATAATGAAAACCTTCAATTCATTTGAATTAGAGTAGTTTTACTAAATATCCAAATTAATGATCCCTACAGGGAAAAACCAAGCAAATGAAAAATAAAAATAAAATGTGTTACAGAAAATGACCTACTTTCAGCTCACTTTAAATACTCAACAAATTCTACTGATCTAGAATATGAGAAACGTATCATGAAAGTCTTTCCAACATAAAAGTAATTTTTCTTCCAGCGCAGAGTTTATCATCTAGCTTTTCAGAGTTAAAGCGGAGTTCATGCACTTAAACAGAGTTAAACATAACCTAAATTTATTTCAGTCATTTAAAAAAGAAAGTCTTTTAGAAGCGGTATATTTTTAATGAGGCTGAAAACAAACCTAAGATGCTGACAAAATACACCAGTAAAATCAAAAAGATCTCTTGAAAAACCATGAAAACTAATTTTTAAACCCAAATTATGGGTAATCATTTATACTTACCATTTTTATTTGCTGGTGAAAAAAAGTTGAAGACAGGAGAAAATATGGTCCCCAACAATGTAGTCCTTGGAGGACTGCCAGAGGAAGGATTATCTTCTAATTTTCCATTTTGTTTTACATGTTGATTTGTCACTTCGTAACTACCAGCTTCTAAGAAAAAACAAAAACAAGAACAAATGTTGCAGTCTAGAAAACATGACTTTGAAAACTTTTAAACAATTCATTATGAAAATATTTTTCCCTTAAAATACTTCACAAAAACTGAGTCTCCTAGTACACAGTCTATAGGCTTCCACAGTGTAACAGAAAATGAAATAAACTCTTTGTAAGTAAAACCAGTTACAACATCAAACACAAATGCTAGATTGTATCTTTTATTTACATTTTGGGATCCTGCCTACTTCCTAAAACCTACCCTCCAATCTATTAATAAATAATAGCTAAATAAATAGAGGCACGATAGATATACTGAAGCAGAAGACTATGTGTAGCATATAGCAAAAATTACTTATGTATACCGAGGCACCATTTCAGGGTGGTTAAGAAAAACAAACAGGTTTTTTGTCTTTTGTTTTTTTAGATTCTTAAGAATAAAAATTGTCAATGATTTTTGGAAAATATACAATAAAAGTAAACTCATACAAATGTGTTTTGGTTAATCATCTTTGATCTTTCACAACTTTACTTGGTATCTACCTACAATTCTTCAACGGCTGCTACAGCCTTAAAAGTCAATTCAAAAAATAGAGATACAATATTGAATTGAGGGAAAAGAGGAAAGGTATTCTTGCGGTTGTTTTTAAAACAGCATTGGTTAAAAAACAGCATCCCATGCTCTAAAGTGTTGTTTTTTATACCCTCCTCTGTCCTTCTTGTTTTTCTCCTTTTGGATTTTGGTGAGCTTCTCAGCAATACTACAACATATTGACCTAGAACAAGATTTATCAACAGCAGCACTACTGACTGGGATTGGACGATTCTTTATTGTGGGAGGATGCCTTGTGCACTGTAGGATGTTTAGCAGCATCTCTAACCTCTACCTGCTAGATGTGAGGACCAATCCCTCCATAGGTTGTGATAACCAAAAAGGTCTCCAGACACTAACAAACGTCCCCTAGGGACAAAACAACCCCTCATTAAGAATCACTGTCCTGAGTGATACAAGACCCCTCTCTGAGTTGAAATTCTATGATCCAGAAACAAATTCTTTGTATTTATTTCAATAAATTAAGTCACAATTATTAGTTTAGGAAATGCATTTATTAGAGGCAAAAAATGCTGTTCCATATGCGTTTTTATGATAAATAGTATAAAGCCAGTTGTTCTCCCTTCACTTGTCATTTTAATTCATATCAGGTAATTTTTACTTCATTTCATGCTACTAATACTTAATACAAAGGAGATTACAAAAATAAGGCAAAAAACTGCACAAAGTCAATTTTTAAAAACAGAAAAGAAACATGTCAGGTGAAATTTCTGCTTACACCTAAAAGAAGAATATCTAAATATTAACAAACCTCCATTTACTTGACTTTTCCGTCTTACTCGAGATATCTGTTTGTTAGGCTTTTCTCCTGCTCTTGGTGTTGATGTGATCAAATTATTATCTATGTCACGTTCAATCCTACTCCGTTTCGAAGGATTTTCTCTCTCTTCCTTAAATATGAGGGGGAAAAAACATGCATTGAGCATAGGCATTCTGCCTTATCAGTCACACTTATAAAATATGATATGTACCCCCCTGTTCATTGCAGCTTAATTTACAATAATATCCAACAGAAACAACTTAAGTGTCCCTCTGTTGATGAATGCATAAAGAATACATGTAGTGTGTGTGTATATATACATATATGTATACATAAATATCAAATTATGTTGTACACTGAAACTAATATATATATTATACCTCAATTTTTAATTATACCCCAATTTTTAAAAAAGATATAATTATCTTTTTGTATCTCAATTTTTAAAAAAGATATAATATGTATAACATACTTTCCTGTTTTTCACATCCAGGAGAAACAAAATAGGATTATATAGTATCCAACAGTGGTAAAAAAACAAAGGAAAAATTTGACAATGTTTTAAGAGTGTTTATTATTAATGCACTAAAAATATACAAATATAATTACAGCAATCTCAATTCAGATCCTTTTCCCAATGTCCATTAAACTGTCTGTGCTATTGAAATACTCAATTGTAAGATGTGCTATGAATTGTCAGCAATTTCCCCCTATTCTTATATTTGTCCGAAAGAACAGTGGTTGTTTCATGAGCACTCAGGGTAAGAGACAGAACCCCATTGCAATTTGCTGGCATATTACATATTACCAAAAATAACAAGGCTTGCCAACGCCACACCCAGTGCCAACCTCAATTCTTTAAATCCCCAAATTAACACTAAGGAGTTTACTCCTTAATAAAGCTCTCTATTCATTTCCTTATATGGGGCAAATCTACATCACCAGTTTACATTGTTTTTGCAGTATTACTGACTGAAAGAGTATACTCCAAGTAACAGCTGGTTTGTCTCCACTTGTACATCTATCTCTCTCCTTTGTAAAATTTTTCTAGAGTCATCAACCACAAGTGATTTTCTTACATTACTGTAATACTGGCCTATAATTCCTTGCTGTGTTTTTTATTTTTTAGTAATCTTCAATCTCTACACCCAATGTGGGGCTCAAACTCAAAACCCTGAGATCAAGTGTCACATACTCTACTAAGAGAGCCAGGTGGCCCCAATTCCTTTCTGTTTTAATGAGACTACCTGAACCTATATTGAGTATAATTTATATATAATCAACATTCTTATTCAACAATTCAACAATTATAATTGACCACAATTACAATTCCCTATTTGGATGAAAACAGAACAGAGATACTCTCAAAATACATCAGTCCATATCATACCATATAGAATTTTACTTTTACTCAGTAGTTTTGACAATTTTAGGTAGTTCCATTACAACAGTATGTCTATTATAGCACAAAATAACACCTTAGTGATCCACAACAAAACTGTTCTTATGTTTACTTTTTATCATCCCCCTGCATTCTTTTTTTTTAAATAATAGTTTATTGTCAAATTAGTTTCCATATAACACCCAGTGCTTCTCCCCACAAGATGGAACAGGAAGCCTCATATCCCAAACATGGGATCTCCATTGCCAGAAAATAGGACTCTCTTCATAAAGTCCTTCAAGAACAGAAACAACACCACAAAGCCAACAAGACTAAGCTCCAGCATCTTCTCCATAAAGTCTCTTAGTACAAGAAGTCTCTTAGTACATCTGCTATAACATAAATACTTACATTCTGAAAACCCTGCATTCTGCAACACTAAAAATAACAAGGCTTAAGGAAAAAATAATTGGCCCAGGGGGGCAGGGAGGGGTACACAAGGCAGATCAGTCAATGCCCCGTTAACTCTGTAACCATAGCACCAACAAAAACAATGACTGGGACACCTCCAGAGATAACTTGGACACCCCAGTGAGGCAGCTAAAAGCAGCTGAAATGTTACCTCAGGGCTTAATAAAAGGTAATAAAAACAGAGAAGGAGAAACAAGGGCTTATGGGAGCTGAGAAGTGGAGCTTTAAGCCAAAAGGGCTAAGATGGACACAAAAGGAAATGCAAACTACCACATGAGAAAAGTCTCTGCTAGAACAGAGTGTACCTCTCTAGGAGGCAACCCCCCCCTACTGCTAATTATCACTTCTAATTAAAAACTCTGTGTGTGCCTGTGTGTGGGGCTTTTGTTTCTGTAGCAGCTGAACTGAAAGATTTTTACGTTCCTGATTCAACTCCCATTATTCAGGATCCCCTTATCCAGTTTAGAAAAAAAATCATGTATAAAGCAATGTACCACCCATGTTATACTGACACTATTCCCCAATTTACCAATAGCTAGCTAGCTGATATTGTGGAACCACGTATTTATTGTAGCAGAAGAGACTATACTGTGGTCAATTAAAAATATATATAATATTTTTATATACATAAAGTATGTAAATACATACAGAAAGTAAAAATATTTTAGCTTACATCTCTAAGGAGGAAGACGATTTTTTTTTAGGTTTATTTATTTTGAGAGAGACAGAGACAGTGTGAGTGGGAGAGAGGCAAAGAGAAAGGGAGGCAGAGAATCCCAAGTAAACTCCATAGTGCCAGAGCAGCGCCCAACACTGGGCTCGAACCTATGAAACCATGAGATATGACCTGAGCCAATACCAAGAACCAGACGCTCAACCAACTGAACCACCCAAGGACCCCAGGAAGGTAGTATTCTTAAATCTCTGAATCCCAAAGAAAACACACAGAACTAAAGAAGCAACAAAAATTCAAGGGCAAAATAATAGCAAAAGCAAGGGGACACGTTATAACCCTTAAATTCCAAGAAAATGAAGACAAACCATCATACTTGAAGCCACCATACTTGAGTGCCCACATGCATTGATGCAGAAGTAAAGGGATCAACAAGGTGTATGACACACCTGAGAACGAGAGAGGCCCAAAACAGCTAAAAGGTTTCAATGGAAAGCATGGCAGGCCAATTTTAAGACAGGAGAAAAAGTTGTTGCCCAATCTAATAGCAAATGGGTCCATGGTGAAAATGAAACAACAGCTCCTATGAACTCTGGAAAGTGACCAACTATGGCTCTCTTATAGAATAGGGTTCTATCCTAAGGGGAAACTGCCGGGAATGGAGTCAAAATTGAGTAGCAAAGATACAAAAGAAAAGAAGGAAAGAGAAGTTTCAGATAAACATGAGGTAGGAATAAAGAGACAGGAAAACTCAAAAAGTGATCACTATCTTTTTTACCAGTACACAAAACAATAAAACTAGTTAGAAAAGATACCCAGTGGGGGTGCCTGGGTAGCCCAGTTGGTTAAGTATCTGAGTCTTTATTTCTGTTCAGGTCATGAGAGGCTCCATGTGAGGCTCCATGCTGAACAGCACAGACCATGCTTGGGATTCTCTCTTCCTTTCTCTCTGACCCTTCCCTGCCCATTTTCTCTCTCTCAAAAATAAATAAATAAACTTTAATAAATAAACAAATATAATGTAAAGATAAAGAATGACATCAGTAAAACAAGCATTATGGATAAAAATTATGGATAACTTATTTCAAAACAAAAGACTTACTAAGGAAATGATATGAGACATACATCAAGAGTTATAAAATTCAAATCAGAGATAACCAAATAATTAGAAATAAAAGAAAAATATCATACAACATGAAAATGACAAACTTTTTAATCAAAGTGAAAATAAAAACCTGGCACCATCCTCACTATTTTAGTCACACTGTGCCTATGTTATAGCAGTTCTAAATTTCGGGATTAAAAAAAAAGAGATGAGCCTTGAACATCAGGAGTTTATGCTCTGAAATACAGAAGGATGCTTTATTGTAATACCAGAAATAAAGACTGAACTAGGATATAAAAGTGAGTAAACAGATTATTTATTTTTTAATTATTTTTTATTAAGTAGGCTCCACACCCAGCACGAACCCAAAAAAGGGCTCAAACTCATGATCCTGAGATCAAGACCTGAGTTGAGATTAAGAGTGAGATGCTTATTAACCAACTGAGCTACCCAGTAACCCCTAAATTATGTCTTTTAAAAGAAATAAAAGATAAAACGGAGGAAAATTTTTAAAGACACCAAAATATTATAAATACTGAAGACAGACAAAGATCATCCAACTGACAAAAAATAGTAATCCCTGAAGGAAATCAAATCAAAACCATAGCAACAGAGTATCAGAAAGTTTTCCACAAAGAAAATATTTTAAATTACATGCTGAAAGATATGTTTAACTAAAATGATCAACTGAGAAAAGCAAACAAAATATATACTAAACTTCAGAGAATTTAAAGAAAAAAAAATCCTTTGGAGATCAAAGCAAAATCACTTCATTTATAAAGGTAAAAATTAGATTATCATCAAACTTCTAACAGCAATGCTTTTATGTCAGAAGAAAACAGAATAACATTTAAAATAATCACAAACAGAAATGACTACCTGAGTATTTTATAGGCAGCAAAACTGATTTTCAAGCTTAAAGAGCACTGTTATCAACGTGCAAGAATATTGTTTCTATGAGTGCTTTCTCTGGCATAGTCTAGAAAATGAGTTTTAGACAACAAAAATGACTACAGGCAATGACATGAGAACTGAAGATAAGCATTAAACACACTGAACATATGTACAACCTTTACAGATAAATGAGGATTAAAAGAGTATGTAATGACTATAGGCTCAGAATGTACAGCTATAAAACTATAAGAAAACTGGTAAGAGTTGAGGGTTGTTTCTTTTTAATTATTCACTTTATAAAGTTATTCTGGGACAGAAAACTTAACAGGATTCATTCCCAGCGGATCTACATAAGAAATACTAAATGAAGTTCTTTAGGTATAAAATAAATTAATACCAGATGGGATCCTAAACTTACAGTAAGAAATGAATACCACTAAGGCAAATATATGAGGACATATAAAAAAATCTCTGTGTTCACTACTACTGTGTTCTTCTTACTACAATCTTCAACGGTCATATCTGCTATAATTTCTGTACCCTTGTTATGATCCAAATAACTCTTAAAGCTTTTAATACAGTATATATATTTGTTGAAACATAATACTCTTAATATTCTGCTTTGCAGTAATACCAAATTAGGTTTTTAAAATTTTGTCTAGGGTTGAGTGAGTGACTCAGTTAAGTGTGGATTGTATGGAGTCTGCTTGTGATTTTTTCCCTCTGCCCCTTCCCCACTTGCACTCTCTCTCAAAAAAAATTTTTTTTGCTAAAACACTTATTTTGAAATTTACTAATGTTTTAAAATAAAATTCATTACTTTATAATTAAGAATGGATGACTGAATTAAAAAAGGGAGATTAGACAATTTGTGGTTTCAATCCATTATTATATGATACAAAGAAGAAACTGACATAACAGAATCCTCTTGACTCACAAAAGGTGACTACTCCAAAGAATCTGGATCAAACTGCAAATTTGATAAGAATGTGATAAAGCTATTTTCCTTTAGCTGCATAAATATTATTATCTAATCATGCCCTATATAACAGAACATACTCAAAGTAATGGTGCCAATTCAGTTCCACTATCATTTGAGAACACTTATTCAGCATTTTAAAAAAAGGTATTTAATATTTTAAATGTTCATATCGAGGTTTTAAAAGCCAAAGATCGTTATAATTTTTCAAACTATAAAAAAACTGAACCACTGAGGGGTGCCTGGGTGACTCAGTCGGTTAAGCGTCCAACTTCAGCTCAGGCTATGATTTCACAGTTCATGAGTTCAAGCTCTGTGTTAGGCTCTTTGCTGACAGCTCAGAGCCTGAAGCCTGCTTTGGACTGTTTCCCTCTCTCTCTCTCTCTGCCCCTCTCCCATCTGTGCTCTTGCTCTCCCTCTCTCTCTCTCTAAAAACAAAAAGCAAACCATGAAATATCTTAAAGTAAGTTATACTGCACTGGTTGAAAAAATTTACATATGAGAGACTTATAAACTCTTGCACAGTAGACACTGGTGGAAGGCTGCTAAATAAAAACAATCAATGAAAGAAACAGGCTCTTCCACTTCCAGGTGATAAAGTAACTCTGAATTAAAGACGTACCTAAAAATACAGGAAATGAGTTAATATCTAGTCTGTAGAATTGTACTTTCGCCTTACGGATATGGCCAGACTTTCTGTTTTGACTATATTTACCTAATACCAGCATCAACTAATTATCAAAGATCTTCTTTACTGTGAATGTGTGAACACAAGTGGTGAATAATTTTTTTGTATCTCAGTTTATCCTGAAATAACTTGTATTGAACACTCGCGCTGACTGTGCAAAAGCAACGGTAGCCTTAGCGCAAATTAAGGAATGACACCCAAAAGTCACCGTATTATTTACTGCCATGCACTGGCAGATGAGGGGGAGAAAGCCAGTTCAACTTAAGAATGTCCCTGCGGAAGCTGTAAAATTAATTTAATCTCAACCCTTAAACATGTGTTAACATTCTGCAGGATGGGAAATGAAGCCCAATAAAACACTAATGCTGCAAACTTGTGCTTCCAGAATTGTCCTGAGAAAAAGCATCTGAGTGATTGAGTTATAAGCTGATTCAGACCACTTTTCTTATGGAAAAATATTTTTACTTGAAGTAGATGTTTTCTTTTAATGTTTATTTTTGAGACACAGAGAATGAGCAGGGGAGGAGCAGAGAGAAAGAGGGAGACACAGAATCTGAAGCAGGCTCCAGTCTTGGAGCTGTCAGCCCAGAGCCTGATGTAGGGCTCAAATCCACAGACTGCGAGTTCATGACCTGAGCCAAAGATGGACGCTCAACTGACTGAGCCACCCAGGTGCCCTGATATTTCTGAAAAGTGAACAAAGCATGCCTGGCCACCTCAAGGAACACTGACACTTAGAGCTTTCCAGCAAAAACTGGAATTTTAGGAAACTTAGACCCAGCACCATAAGTTTGACAGCTTCCCATTACTTAAAAACTATCCTGTTGAGATCAATGAGGATGTTCAGAAATGTAATTTTTAAATACTGAATAATGAAATATATCAATATGTCAAAAATATACATAATTCAGTGAACCAATATCTTCTAAATAATCAGTGCATGGTGTTACAAAACCATACACAGGCATTCCAACTGCAAGACTGACTAATGAAAAGATCATTTCAGGCCTTTCGAATTTCATCTTGGAACAAGAACCTAAGAAACTACATCATTTGTCAAGTGTTGGTAAAGTATCAACAGACTATCAAAATTATCTAAAAAGGATATTAAGATACTCTTCCCTTTAACAAAAACATGCAAACATGGTTTTCTTTAAATGCTTCAATGATGGGGCGCCCGGGTGGCTCAGCAGGTTAAGCGGCCAACTTCAGCTCAGGTCAGATCTCACTGTTTGTGAGTTCGAGCCTTGCCTCAGGCTCTGCGCTGACAGCTCAGAGCCTGAAGCTTGCTTTGGATTCTTTGTCTCCCTCTCTTTCTGACCCTCCCCTGCTCATGCTCTGTTTCTTGCTGTCTTCAATAATAAATAAAACATTTAAAAAAATGCCTCAATGATAGCAAACTACCTTGAATGAAGTCAACATTAAAGAGATTTGCAAAACTGTAAATTATGTCATGCTCCCATGAATTGCCTTTTTGTTTTTAGGAAAAAAAAACTTAAAAATGTTATTTGTATTAACATGGAGTGGGTTTATAATTGCAATTAGAAATGAATATTTTCTCAGTTTTCATATATAATGAGATATACTGACAGATATAGCCCACATAAACAAATGTTCTTTAGGGTTTCTGATAATTTGTAAGAAGGTAAAGGAGGCTGAGATCGAAAAGTTTAAGAACACTTGCTCAAGAGAAACTACTAATGGAAATCACAAGACAAACATTGAGAACTCCCCTTCTCCCAAATGGGGAAAAAAATTGAACTGGGAATTCACAAAAGAAAATCCACAGATGGCCAGTAAGCACATTCAACTTCATTAATCATCAGGGAAATACAAAATAAAAACACAATGAGATAACCACCCCACCCCTGCAGAAAGGCTAAAATTAAAAAGACTGGCAATATCAAGTATTGCTAAAGATGTAGGCAACTGGAATGGCCAAACATTGCTGGATAGAATGGAACAAATACTCTGGAAAACAAGTGAACATTTCTTAAAAGTTAGAGTCTTACAACAAATGGTGCTAGGACCAACAAATATTAATATGCAAAAGAAAAAAAAATATTAATATGCTGGACCCTTACACTATCTACAAAAATTAATTTAAAATGGATGAAAGAGCTGAATATAACTAAAACTATAAGACTTATTAAAAAAAACTTTGAGGCTTTTAAGAAAAAAATCATAACACCTATAAGAAAACTCAGGGCTAAAACTTTATCACCTTGATTTTGGATCAAGCTTCTTAACAGCTTGATTTTAAGAGTTTCTTGGACATGACACCAAAAATATGAACAACAAAAAATAAATAAATTGGACTTGACTTCATCAAATTTAAAACTTCTGTGCTTCAAAGGGGTCTGAAAGAATGGGAGAAAATGTCTGCAAATAATTTATCAAACAAGGGACTTGTATCTAAACTACATAAAGAACTCTTACAACTCAATTATAAAAAGGTAAAATCCAATTTAAAAATGTGCAAAGATTTAGAAGACATTTCTCCAAAGAAGTTACAATGGCCAACAAGCTCATGCAAAGATGCTCAATGTCACTGGTCATTAGGAAAATATATTAGAACTACAATCAGATACTGTTTCACTCACTAATATGGCTAAATCTAAAAGGACAATAACACATGTTGTTGAGGATGTGGAGAAACTAGAACCTTTAACTTTGTTGGTGGGACTGTGACATGGTGCAGTCATTTTGGAAAATAGTCTGCAATTCCTTAAAAAGCTACACAGAACTATCATATCATTGCACAATTCTACTCTTCAGTATATTCTCAAGAGATATGAAAACAGATTTCCATAATGGGACACCTGGGTGGCTCAATCCGTTAAGTGTCCAACTTCAGCTCAGGTCATGATCTCATAGTTTGTGAGTTTGAGTCCCACATGGGGCTTTGTGCAGACAGCTCAGAGCATAAAGCCTTCCTCGAATTCTGTGTGTGTGTGTGTGTGTGTGTGTGTGTGTGTGTGTCTTTCTCTCTGTCCCTCCCCCACCTACACTCTCTCTTTCTCTCTCAAAAATAAAAAAAAAATTTTTTAAAGAAAATAGATGTCCATGAAAAATCTTATATGTGAATGTTCACCACGAGTCATCTTCATAACAGCCAAAATGTGGAAATATCCATCAATCGATAAAATGGAAAATCAAAATGTTGTATATCCACGTAATAGAATATTACTTGGCAATTAGGAGGAATGATGAAATGATATATGCTATAACACAGATGCACACCGTGCATATACCAAGAGCTGCTGAATTTATATCTTAAATGGGTGAGTTTTATGGTATTGCTAATTATATATGTCTCAATAAAGCAACCATAAAAAATAAACATGCATTATGACTTAGCAATACCAATCTTTTTCACTTAAATATATGTCCACTCATGGACTCAAAACAAATATTCATAGTAACTTTATTTATGATAGCCAAAAATCACATACAATCTAAATGGATAAACGAATTATGTTATGCAGTATACTCACACAACAGAATTCTGGGTGGAGGGCAGAATAAAGTATGAAGACATGCAGTAACACAAGTGAATCCAAAAACTTTATGCTGAGTGAAAGACGTAATAAGAGATGCTGTGTAACTGCAATCATATGAAACTCTAGGAAATATTTATGTGATTTATAACAACAGCAGATTGTTGCTTGTCTAGGGTGATAACTGTGATGCTGTCTGCAAAGACTGTAAGGGTACTTTTTGAGCATGAGTGTATAAATCTGTTAAAATTCATTTTTTTCTTTTAATTTTTTATGTCTTTATTTTGAGAGAGAGGCAAAGAGCGAGTAGGGGAGGGGCAGAGAGAGAGGGAGACACAGATCCGAAGACAGGCGCCAGGCTCTGAGCTGTCAGCACAGAGCTTGACGCAGAGCTCGAACCCACGAACCGTGAGATCATGACCTGAGCCGAAGCCAGACACTCAACCAACTGAGCCACCCAGATGCCCCAAATCTGTTAAAATTCATGATCATATATACTGTAAATGGGTGTGTTTGATTGTACATAATTATAACTCAATAAAGTTACTTTTTAAAAGTCAATATAGGAGATAGAATGATATTCTAAAAGAGAACTAGTTTACCAAAAAGAAGCATAAATAAAACAAAAAAAATGTTGTAAATACAGAATAAGATCAATAAACTCAATCATATTAATAATTACATTAAACCTAACTAAACATGTCAACTTAAATATAAATACATAGGGTATATTTATAAGCATATTTTATATTACTAATTTATATTACTAATAAAATTAGCAAAGTAAACCTCAAGGCAAATATTACAAGAGATAATGAGATATTTCACAGTGGTAACAAGAACAATTTATATTCTTCACAAATGTATATACACCTAACAAGACAACTTAAAAATACATGAAGAAAGTAAAATGACAGAAGTGAAAGGCAAAGCAGACAAATTCACAATAATAATTGGAGATCTTAACACCCCTCTCTTAGTAATTGATAAAAGAAGTTTAAGGTACAGAAGATTGAAATATTATCGGGATTCCTGGGTGGCTCAGTCAGTTAAGTGTCCAACTCTTGATTTCAGCTCAGGTCATAATCTCATGTTTTGTGAGATAGAGCCCATTCTCAGGCTCTCCACTATAAGCACAGAGCCTGCTTGGGATCTCCTCTCTCCCACTTTCTCTGCCCCTCCCCTGACTCACACGCTTTCTCTCAAAATAAACTAAAAGAAAAAAAAAAGAGAGAAATATTATCAACCAGGTAAATATTATCAACCAAGTAATTCTAGAATATGCACTTTTTTCCCCCAAATACACATGGAACACTCACCATACTGTGTACGATTTCACTTCTTTGGTTTTTTTTTTTAATACTTTCTGGCGTATAGTCTATCTTGGTGAGTAAATCAAACAAAGTATAAGAAAAATAACAAGCAATTGGGGCACCTGGGTGGCTCAGTCAGTTAAGTGTCCGACTTTGGCTCAGGTCACGATCTCGCGGTTTGTGGGTTCAAGCCCCATGTCGGGCTCTGTGCTGACAGCTAGCTCAGAGCCTGGAGCCTGTCTTCAGATTCTGTGTCTCCCTCTCTTTCTGACCCTCCCCTGCTCATGCTGTCTCTGTCTCTGTCTCTGTCTCTCTCTCTCTCTCTCTCTCAAAAATAAATAAAACATTAAAAAAAATTTTTTTAACCAAGTAATTAAATAGAAAATGGAAAGATAAAATTTAATAAAGACAGATGTTGACTCTTTGAAAGAGCAATAAAATTGATAAAGGTCTAGCAACATAGGTCAAGGATAAAGCATAAATTATCCACATCAGGAATAAAAAGAAGTACATCACTAGAGATCCATCAGACATGGTCAGGTTAATATGTTAGTATCACCAAAACTTTACACCAAGTAATTCAACAAATGGATGAATGGACTAATTCTTTGAAAAACACATATGATCAAAACTGAAATATGAAACAGAAAAGCTAAACAGCCCCATATATATTACAAAAATCAAATTTATAATAAAAGCTTTCTCATAATGAATTCTACTACTTATTTAAAGATAAAATAATACTAAGCCAATATAAGTTCTTTCAGAAATAAGAAGCACAGGGAACAATTCTTGACTTGCTTTAGGATCCAAGCATTATCCTGATCTCCAAATATGAAAATATTATAAATCAAGCAACTACTACAGACTAAAAACCTCATGAACACAGACATAAAAATCCCTTAAAAAATAAACAAACAAACAAATCCAGCAATACAAGTTTGGTTTTCCATTAAAAAATGTTTAGGCACTACTCCACTTAAAATAAAAAAAAATCTGAAGAACATCTCAATAGATGGAGAGTACTCTTTGACAAAATTCAACATGATAAAAAGTTGTAGAAAACTAGGAATAAAAGGAAACTGCCTCAAATGAATAAAAGATAGTTATGAAAAGCATTTAGTTAACATTTGATAGTAAATTCTTCTCTAATCAGCAACAGAAGGTGTTTCTGCTCACAACTTCTACAGAGCACTGTATTACAGGTCCTAACCAATGCAATAAGTAAAGAAAGAAAAAATAAAAAGCCTAGATCAGAAAACAAGTAAAACTGTAGTTATCTGCTATATATGTTCATGTATGTATAACCAGTCAATCTGATCTTCTAATTTTTGCATTTCATAATAAATACTAAAATACTTCATTAATCTAAGTTGTTAAAGAACATGTCTAGAGAGACTGATTTACTTAAATTTGGTAGGAGGGAAGAAAATTCCCAACAAAACCATAAAGCTTGGTAGTACAAAGGTTAGAGTTTTTCAAACCAAGGGGTACAACACCACAGTGGATCATGAAATTTATTTAAGGTATTAAAATCACCTTTAAAGGGGGAATAAGAACAGAAAAGAAAAATCAGAGCATATAAAATATATTAAGTGTGAGTTTTGTTTCACATATATGAATGTCGTAAAAGCTAGATTTCTTTCTGAGGATAGTTATACTTAAAAAATCTAAAAACACTGATTTAAGTGGAACCTGGTTTGCTCAGTCAGTAAAGCATGCAACTCTTGATCACGACTTTCTGGGTTAAAGCCTTACACTGGGTGTTCAGATTACTTAAAAATAAAACCTTAAATTAATTAAAAAAAAAAAACCAATGACTTAATATAACAGAGGATTTCATTATTTCATCAGAATTATAACCATAGGCAACTTGATGACCTTAACTACAACAGTGTAACAGTATTTAGATAAGAATAGAAGAAACTCCTATTTGGAAATGTATAGAGAGATTCCTGCTATAAAGCAAATATATTTTAATTGTAAGGTCTAAAAAATTTAAAAAGTAAAAAAATTGTAAGGACTTCACTTCAAATATATATCAGAAATCTCATTATGCTAAAAGCAGAAAGACTGCATATTGACAATTCTAAGTGCTTTTGCTGACAATTTCGTAACTGAAATCAGAGAAGTGGTAAATGTTTGAATCATAAAATCTGGATGTGAAAGAAACCAAAAATTTCATTCAACTTGTTATGGGATGAATTATGTGTCCCCCAACAAATTCGTATGTTGAAGTCCTAACCCCCAGAATCACAGAATATAACTATATTTGGAAATATGCCTTTTAAAGAGTAAATTAAAATGGAGCCATTGGGGGGCACCTGGGTGGCTCTGCAGGTTGAGTGACCTACTCTTGATTTTGGTTCAGATCATAATCTCACGGTTGTGAGATAAAGCCCTGTGTCAGGCTCCGCATTGAGCAAGGTGCCTGCTTGAGATTCACCCTCTCTCCCTCTCTTTCTGCCCCTCCCCCACCTCTCAGAATAAATATTTTAAAAAGTTAAATACAATTAAATTAAATAGGGTCATTAGGGTAGGCCCTAATCCAATTATGACTGGTGTCCTTACAAGAAGAGGAGACTACAACACAGACAATACAAAGGAATGAGGGGCAACTATGGGAGGACAGAGCAAGAAGGCAGCCATCCAAGTCAAGGAGATAGGCCTCAGAAGAAACCACCCTGCTGAAGTCCTGATCTTGGACTTCTAGATTCCAAGCTGTAAAAAGATTTCTGTTGTTTAAGCTACCCAGTCTCTGGTATTTTGTTAGGGCATTCCTAGCAAACTACCACCCACCCCCTCTTATATTCATAAATTAACAACCTATATTTGGTTTACCTAAATACTCTCATGGCTAATTTATACAAAATTAAGACTAAAATACATATTAAAACTTGTTACTAATATAAAAATATAGAAACAGGTCAGTGATGGCAAAATGGCAAGCACCCACAGCCACTGATCTTAGACATCTTAATAGTAAACAAAAGAGCAAAAAAGTAAAGTGATATGAGGAGAGCACATTTCAAAGTCAGGCTCCTGAGACAGACATGAAAGCAATGTTAGACACCTTAGAAAGGACTACAGCTCAAAAGAGAAAGCAAGGAGGCTTATCTAAAGAGTTCAATTGTAGCCACATACCTTTTTTTTTTTAATGTTTATTTTTGAGAGAGAACACAAGTGGGGGAAGGGCAGTGAGAGAGGGAGACCTAGGATCCCAACCAGGCTCTGCGCCGACAGCAGAGCACCCAACACAAGGCCTCAAATCTACAAATTATGAGATCATGACCTGAGCAAAAGCTGGATGCTTAACCAACTGAGCCACACAGGGGCTCTGCCACATACCTTTGAAAATCCAAAACTGACAAAAAGGCAAGGAACCAAAGAAACAGAAGAGGCAGCAATAAATATTAGCTGCCAACCCCCACCCAAATTTTGAAAAAGATAACACTGTATTCAAGATACTGAAAATAAGCAAGCACTGTATAGATTCTCAATGAAACTTTAGAATATATTATCAAAAAGATGATTTAATGACAATGAAATAAGAGATAATGATTAAAAGCCAGTATAAGCTCAGCAGGAATAATACATGACAAACTAATCATTTAATTTACTTCTAACATAGGGTTAGTAGACTGGGGGGGAAAATGTACCTTGATTTTAGCAAGACATTCCAATATTAATTTTCATAATAACCTTATAGAATATAATTTAAAAATATGGGATGAATAAGAGTACAATTAATTTGTGACTGCAGGAGAACTTCCCCCCCAAAATTAGTGACTAAGACATTAGCTTGCAAAAAGGTTTTTAGTGGCCTATCTTATTAACATCTATTATTTTTAATTTAACATCTTTAAGCAGACATTAATGAAAAATCCAAGATTTTGGTTTAAAAAGAAAGAAAGAAATTTAACAAATTTCTGTAGGAAAACCCTGGGTGTAGTTGACTTAGGCAAAAATTTGCTAACTAACAAAGACAGATCTTACTACTAAAGGAGAAAAAAAGCATGACAGGATATGCTATGCTGCCACATTAATAGAGCTGACTCCGTCGTTGAGCATCTGACTTCAGCTCAGGCCATGATCTTACGGTTCATGAGTTCAAGGCCCCATCAGGCTCAAGCTGTCAGTGCCCAAACTGCTTCAGATCCTGTTGTCGTCCCCCCGGCCCCCCACCTCTTCCTCACTGGCACTCTCACCCTTTCAAATATAAACATACATTTAAAAAAAATAAAAGATGCCAAGATCAAAAGAATATGAACAGGGGTGCCTGGATGGCTCAGTTGGTTAAGCATCTTACTCCTGATAGTGGCTTAGGTCATGATCCCAGGCTCCTGGGATCGCTCCCCCCGCCCCATTGGGCTCCGTGCTGATAATGCAGAGCCTGCTTAAGATTCTCTCTTTCTCTCTGCCCCTCTCCCTAGCTCGCACACATAATCTCTCTCTCTCTCTCTCTCTAAATTAGAAAGAGAAAGGAAGGAAGGAAGAAAGGACGGAGGAAGGAAGGAAGGAAGGAAGGAAGAAGAATATAAAGAGACGTCAGAAGACATAGTAAAAACCTATCTTTCTATCAAGTTTCTTTTTTTAACCAAAATCTTGGATTATTTATTAATGTCTGCTTTAAATACATACAATGAATGATAATAACACGATTTATAGAGTACATTAAAATTTCTCAAACTGCTTTTTCTGTTTGCCATCTAATGTAAAAACAACTCTGAGGCAGACAAAGCAGTTAGGAATAGTCCCATTTCACTGTCTTCTTAAGGTTCAGAGAGGTAAATGAGTTTCCTCAGTTCATTCAAGTTGGTCCAGAGTAGAGTATGAATGTGGAACATGTGCCTCCTCGTCAGTGTCCATTTTTTAACAACTTTTTTCTTCATCTTTAACGAAGTAATACATTTTCATTGTATGTGTTAAAATTCAGATAGAGAAATCATCTCCCAATGTATTAATAATAACAAGAAAATGTAACTTTTCTTTGAAATTAAAACAAAGGAAAAAAAAATACATAAAATAAGGAAAAATTTCTTTTGCTTTTCATACATAATACTATGCTGAAAAAACAGAAGGTGAAGTGGGTCAGTTAAGTAAAATAAATAATGTTTTCTTAAATGGCCATTAAATATCTTTCATGTTACTATTCTTAAAATAACATCAAAATGTAGACATTTCCTTAATCTACAAGTAATATTAAGACTTCTCATCTGTGCATGCTTAAAGAAAACAACCTAAACTTCAATTTTAAGTACAAGGTAAAATCATTACCTTGGGTGTGCTTCCTTTAATGAATTTTTTAATTGAAGACAACAAGCCGGTTTCATTTTTCGGTGGTTTTTCTCCCCCTGAAGGCAGACTATCATCAACCTCTGAATATTTCCTCTTTGCTCTAGCAGTGCGTTGTGTTTGGATTTGATTTGACTGCTGAGAAGCCTTCCGTGTTCTCAGCCTCATCTTTTATGGGTGCCACATATAAAACTACAAGAGAAAAATAACAAAGGTTATTAAAATTAAACCTACTGTGGCCAAATGTGCCCATCTTATATAATAAAAATCCCTTGGTGTAGGTCTCCAGGGGATTAAATTAAGAAACCAAAACTTTAAATGAAAGGATGCTTTGAGTTTTTACACACTACCCCAAATAACCTTCCCAACAACTTCTGAAATATTTTACCCTATAAACTAATTAAAATATGAATAACACCAAAAAGTGTGCATATTCCTTCCACAGCACTATGCAACCTCCAACCGTACCAATATTATCATTCATTCAATCATTCAGTGAAGAAATATTTATTGAGCACTTACAACATTCAAGGCACTGGGCTAGGTTAAGCACTTCATAAACAGTAAAAAACATACATAAGGTTTTTGTCCTCTAAAGCTCACAATGTAGTGGGAAAACCCTCAATGAGTGAATTAATTATCTGAGCATGGTTCTAATTATCAACAATCATGAAAATGTAAAAAGAGCAGTTGAATCATTCAATTTATAAGATCATTTGATCTTACCACATACAATACTTTAAAAATTGAATTCACATCAGAAAGAAATTATGAGGCAATCTACTTGAACTCTCTCACTTTACAGATGAGAAAATTAATGACTGACAAAACTGTATCAAGACACAGAGGTAGTTAAGAATATACCCTAAATGAGAATCTGAAATAGAATATAATTACCAAACTAAGAATTAAGAAATGCGAATTCCTATCCTACTTCAATCACTGCTAAACTATAGTCACTTTGATTTTTAACTCATATAAAGAATACATTCATCTTACCATCTTAAGCTTCAAAATTAAAAAGGAATTATAAAAGACTATAAACCGCAGGTCGTCAATGCTACTCACAATAGCAAATGCATTCACAGAAAAATCTAACTCCATTTAAGCATTCTCAGCTCCTAAAGATGCCAAAAATCCTGGCAAAGGGTAGAGTCTTCACCAACAAATTAAGAAGCGTTAAGACATTGTGTCTTTACTAAACCAACAGAACAGTCACAGAAAAAAATGTTAGAAACTTTTAGCAGGTTACATGTACACACACATACACACGTAATCTACTCCAACAAAAAACCCCAAACTCAAAGGATTCACCAATGAAGTCCCTAGACACCTTTATAAACAACTATTTTTTCCCATCACCAAATGGTGCTCAGTTTTAAGTTGCCATCCCAAAATAAAAAATGCTGCCTTTTTTCCTAAAAAGTCAATGTTAACTTCTAAAGTGATTTATCATTCAAAGCACGTATTATTTACTTTAAAACCTTATTTAGAGTACATACATGAGGTCTTAATTCTTTAGTTCTTCAGCACAGCACTCCTTAAAAAAGGAAAATTTTCATATAGCAAATGCAAGGAGGAATTCTCAAAATTATTCTTAATAAATTTCTGTAATTTTTTTTTAATTAGAGAGAGAGCAAGTGGAGGAGGGGCAGAGACAGAAGCAGAGAGATCATCTTAAGCAGGCTCCATGCCCAGCACAAAACCTCATGCAGGGTTCAATCCCTTTGCGCTGGGACCATGATCCAAGTATAAATCAAGAGTTGGATGCTTAACCAGCAGAGCTACCCAGATTCTGTTCTCAGGTTTTTTAGTTTTTTAATTTTTTTTTTTTTTGAGAGAGAGAGAGAGACACACACACACACACACACACACACACACACACACACACACACACTGAGAGTCCAAAGCAGACTCCAGGCTCTGAGCTGTCAGCATGGAGTATGACACAGGGCTCAAATTCACGAACTGTGAGATCATGACCCGAGCCAAAGTTAGCAGCTCAATCAACTGAGCCACCCATTCTTGGGTATTTGGGGGGGAAAATTTTTTTCTTTTCAATTACAGAGGAGCACCCGGGTGACTCTGTGGGTTATGATCTCAGTCATGAGATTGAGCCTTCTGCACCTCACCCACCGTCCGCCATCTAGGCTCCTCACTGGATGATTCTCTCCCTCCAAAACAAACAAACAAACAAACAAAACACCTAAGAATGAATCTACCTTAAACCTAGAATCATTAAATGGGAATTATAACATCTTATGAAATAATACACTCATGTAAAGTAGGTCTTAAAAGACTAAAAGCATATAGGCTAATAAGCCCAGTTTTACAAAGTGTGGCTGATTAAAAACTGAAATACATATTGATTACCTGCTACTAAAATGTTAAGGATGAAAACTATAACCTCTGCTCATAAGAATCATAAAGTCTGGCAGATAAATATATATATCATAGTGTATATATAAAATGCTAGATCACTCCACATGAAGAAGAGTGAAGATGGTTCTGGGAAAGCTTAGGAGAAAGGTCCTTTGAACTCAAAAATACCCAGTGGGCATTTATTAGAATGAAAGATAAGAGCATTTAAAGAAAGAGCTGAAATGCAGAAGGTTTTGTCCATCCCAATAGTGAATTGTATTTAATATGTCTAAAAGGGCTGGAATAGTCAAGCCCTCAAGAACTTTCAAAGGTTCTACCGAGGGGGCCGGGGTGGTTGAGCGTCCGACTTTGGCTCAGGTCATGATCTCACAGTTTGTGGGTTCGAGCCCCGCGTCAGGCTCTGTGTTGACAGCTAGCTCAGAGCCTGGGGCCTGCTTCAGATTCTGTACCTCTTTCTCTCTCTGCCCCTCCCCTGTTCACATTCTGTCTCTCAAAAATAAATAAATGTAAAAAAAAAAAAAAAAGTTCTACTGGACTACTCAGACAACACATGAAGAAACATACACTTTTCAATTTCTCATGAAATACTTACCAATAGACCATATGTTGAGACATAAAACAAGTCTGAATCAATTTAAAGAAAAATCTTACAAAGTATGTTCTCTGATCACAATTACAAACCAAAAAAAAAAAAAAAGCACCAAATACTTGAAAATTTAAAATATACAATAAATCATGAGTCAGGAGGAGGAGGACAACAAGGAGGAGAAAAAGAAGGAACCCCACAGGAAAATAAAAAATTTTGGACTAAATAACAAAGAGTACATCAAAATGTCTGGGACAGAATAAGCAGCAT
>PJEM01010005.1:0-66285 GCA_004023845.1 Helogale parvula | reverse complement strand
TGGTTTTTCTCAGTAACTTACTGGAGCGAAATTCACACAAGACTAACCATTTTAAAGGAACAGTTGAGGGGCCCTCTGTGCCCCCAGAGTGCCGGCCCTGCACCCCGAGAGGCCCTCCGCCCGCGGCTGCCGTTCCCCCCACCCCCACTGGCCACCGCCCATCCGCTCCGCCTCTCCGGACGCTTCTCCCAGACGGACTCGCACACGTGTGGCCGCCCACCTCCGCGGAGTGCGGCTTCAGGGGCCGAGCGTGTCGGAGCCTGGGTCAGGGCTCCGCTCCCCAGCCTCGTGTCTGCCTACACGTGACACACGTCTGCCGCAGCCCCACGGCCACCCCCGGAGCCCATCCCCGACCCCGGCACCCCCTGCCCAGATCGCTGGCCCCCAGCCACCCCGAGGGCCACTCAGGCTGGCAGCCAGCGTCCTCCCCGGAGTGTGGTCTCCGCTCTGGGCGTTGCTCACGCCCAGTGTCCACGCGTTCACGTGTGTGCATGTGTGTGTGCGTTACGGCCGCATGACGCTGCGGGCACTAAACGGTGTGTCCTGGGGGTCATTCCACATCTACGCGGAGGCCTCCATCGTGTTCCCTGTGGCACACAGTGCCTCGGCGCACGGCTCCACAGGACACGGTGCCACGGCACACGGCTCCACCGCACACGGTTCCGCCGTGCGCCTGCCATGCCTACAGGGGAGGGAGTCCCCGGCCCCCTGGGCGCTGTGACCCTCAGGTCTGACCAGCCCTGCCTGCACCCCTACACCCGGCCTGGCCAAGCCCTGGGCCCGTGCCGGACGGCAGAGGGAGGCCAGAGGAGTCCTCTGGTTTCCCGGCCTCTAACCTCCAGCGTCAACACCTGACACAGCGTTTGTACTTGATGGACAGGGTGCGGCGGCGGACAGGCCTATTAATTCAATGAATGAGAAAGTGAATGGCTACTTCTCACTCATTGGTTAAGGCCTAGATCAGACGTCACCTCCTCCAGGAAGCCTTCCCTGGGGCTCAGCCCTTCTTCTGGGCCCCACAGGCCCCTGTGCTCGGCGCAGCCGTAAGCCCTGTGGTCGGGTCTGATGGGCGCTGTGCCGGCAGCCACCACACTGGCCTCTGCTGCGCCTCGCATCCCCGGGAGTGGGCAGGGCCCCTGGCACAGCGGTGACCCGAGAGCCAGCAGTGCCTGGCACACAGCCAGAGGGCGAACAGGGGTGAAGTTCATGTCTACGGCCATCAGCGCCACATCCGAGCTCAGCAAAGTCTCTTGTTTCCAAGCGGTTCTGCGGTCACACCCATTTTGCAGCATCTTCCCTGAGGCCACACGGTTCTTAACTGGAAGCCCCGCCCACCCCAGGCGACCCCACCTCTGCAGCTCTCCCCCACCCTCCTGTTGGGGCTGGAAGGGACCACCGGCACAGAGCGTGCTGGGGGCCCGAGGTCATGAGCTGAGGTTCGGGGGGAGGTGGGAACATGGCCCGCGTCCTGGCATGGATGCCGGCCTGGAGCGGGAGGACAGGGGGGAAGAGGTCACCCCACGGCGGTGTTCTGTGTCACATGCTCTGTGTAAGAACCAAGGCTGGGGACCGAGCCCTCGCAGTGGGGGGGGGAGGGGGGTCGGGGCTGGAGAAAGAGCCGGACCCTCCTTAAAGCCGTCCCCCCGTCCCCAGTGCCTCCCGAGGCCCCAACATCCAGGTTGTGACCCTCCCCCCTCACCTCTCCTGCGGAGACAGTGGGGGGGGGGGGACACACTCACTGAAGGGAGACTCTGAGGATGTCCAGAGCCTCCGATGGGAGAGAAGCACAGGGAGGCGAGGTGACACGCACTCTCGAGCACATCCACGTCGCAGGGCCCCCGCCGCCCGCAGGGTGTCTTCCCTCCAACCGCTCCGCCTCCTCCCTGCCTGCCAGGCTCCGTTGTTGCCAGGCTGGCTCCAGGTGCTGAGCAGAACTGGGGGGAAATAGAGCCAGGACCTACAGAGGCGGGAGAAGTCAGGTGAGGGCTCCCCCCGCTGGAGAGAAGCCACGAGAAAACAAGCAGAACCGGAAGCGGAAGCCCATCTTCATCAGAAAGCAGGGTTGAGGCCGGGGAGGGGAGTGAGAAGCAAAAACCAAAAGCTGAATTTGGGGATTGAGGTCTGGGTGAGTGAATGAGGCACCCCGGGGTCACTGCGGGGGGTAAGAGAATCGGGAGAAGAAGCAGGATTTGGGAAACATAACTGTGGGGCGAGAAGATTCCCTTAGGGGCGCCCGGGGGGCTCGGTCGGTTGAGCATCCGACTTGGGCCCAGGTCATGATCTCATGGTTTGTGAGTTCGAGCCCTGCATCGGGCTCTGAGCTGTCAGCTCAGCTTGGGATCCTCTGCCCGTCCCCCATCCCCGCCCCTCCTCTGCTCGCTCACTCTCAAAAATAAACGTTAGAAAAACATTTTTTTAAGTAGATTCCCTGAATGTTTTAGGGAATCGCAAGTAGAAATCCGGGTTCCTTCTGCATCACTGCACCGCGCTCTGGACTGCGCCGTCTGGAACCCAGCTCATACTAGGGTTACGTCCGCAAAGCCCATCTCCCAACAAGCAAACAATGTAACCCGTCACGGCTCCGAGAGCCCCGGGCCGCCATTATCCCACATCAAAGATGACAGGACGGAGGCACAAAGAGGGCCTGTCGTTGCCCAAGGTCACGGCTAGAGAGGGGCCAAACCGGGACAAAGCCCGTGTTCTCCGGACTCCAAACTCCCACCTCTTTTCTCTACCCAGCTCCGCCCCCAGGGACCGATCCTATGACACAGAATCGCCTCTTTTCCAGAGTTTAATATTTTGGGCCAAAGCTGAGTGAGGTTTGCTATTTCCCCTGAAAAGTCTGGCCTGACTTCAGGGCACCGCCGCCCGGTCACTGGCAAGGATCCCGTGTTGGCGGGGATGGACTAGCGGGCGGCCGCTCTGGACCTGATTCAGTAGAGACTCAGACAACCTAATACAAACTCTTATTTACCTCCGTGATCAAAACACACAGGACAATCGAAAAGTATCAAGTATGATAATGCCCGGTGTTGGCACGGAAGAGGGGGGGACCGGGCACCTCTAGTCTGGCCGCTGGAAGCTGAAATCTGTAGCTGAAACTTTTTGAAGGTCAACCTGACACTATGAATCAAATGACTTTAGAAATATAAAGCCTTTGACTCAGCAACTCCACTTCTAGGAACATAGCCCAAGGAAATAACCCGGCACAGTGTAATTATTCTCATTTGCGCATTGGTGGGCCTCAGATAGAGGGTCCCGCGTGGCCAGTGGGGTTCACGTCTGAGTGCCTGACTAGAACCATCGGTGCTTCCCCCAGAATGGGATGGCATTTTGGTTATTTTTAAAAATAGCACCTAAGTATGCATATACATTTCTACTTATTTCATGGCTTGGCTTTCAGTTCCAAAAGCCATAGGATTTTCAGCGTGGAGAGGACCTTAGGGATGTGCAGGTCCAACACTTCCCAAAGTGTATCGCCTAAGAGGTTAAATTAAAGGGTAGGTGAGAATGAATGCTTTTTGTGATCGAATGATCGCAGATTATAGGAAAACAGAACATGTTCTTCCCTGCAGGACTTATCCGGGTCTTTGCTGTATGATGGGCATTGCAGGCAGAGAGCAGAGGCAGTGTTTCTGCACCATGTTTGCCCATTTTATAGGGCTGCTGTAACAAAGGACCAAAAACCGGGTGTCCTAAAACAAGGGATGTGTATTCTCTCACAGCTCCGGCGGCCGGAAGCCCAAGATGAAGGCATCGGCAGGGCCAAGCTTCCTGGCACAGCTCCAGGGCAGGATCCGGCTGTGCTCTTCCAGCTGTTGGTGGCCCCAGGCGTCCCCCGGCTGAGGATGCATCCCTCCCACCTCTGCCTGTCTTCACATGCTCCCCACATCTGTGTCCAGATTTCCTCTTCCTACAAGGACCCCAAGCCATGCTCTAGGGCCCACCCCTGCTAGCAGGGCCTCATCTGAACTTGACCTCTGCCTACACTCTATTTCCAAATAAGGTCACGTGAATGGGGGAGCAGTATTCACCCCAATACAGATGGGAGGCCCTCGGAGGCCCTGGACAGGATGTAGGGGTGGGTGAGGGAGGGCACAGGGACAGGAGCAGGGAGCCCCCTGCGAGTTCCGGGCGAGAGGCAGTGCCAGGGCTTGGGCTGCGTTTTGGAGGTGGGGTAGCAGGGGACCCACCATCTGAATGTGTGGCCCAAGAAAACGAGGCATCCAGGGACACGAGCCTGAGACGCCAGAAGGAAGGAGGGACCGCCCGTGGAGACCGCCAGCTGGCCTCCGACGTGGCTTCGGGAAGCCTATCTCACCAGCGGGGCAGAGCGGATCCCTTGGGGTAGCTTGGCCTGAAACGCTGAGCCCATCCACCCTGGCTGCAGAATGGCCCACGACACCCCCCCCCCCGGCCCTGTGCCATCTTCCGTCTCGTGCCCCAGGGGCCTACGCTGGACCCACGGCCCACCTTCCCGTGCCCGCTGTGAGTCCCACAGGACACCCCTGTGTCCCTGTCCGCCGGGGAGGGCGGCTGTGAGGCCCGGCCCACCAGCAGGCCCCTCCCCTTGTGCAATACGGGGTTCCAGGGCGCCAAGGCAGTCATCGGCGGTCGCCCCCCCAGTCCCCGTGGCTTCGTAGAAACAGCACAGTGCCCGCGGGGCCTTCCCAGCAGCCTGGCATGTTCTGGGGAGGGGAGGGAAGGTCGGACCCGGTTGGAGCCCCCCCACCAGGATGAGTGTCACTGTGGGCACCGCAGTGGACAACAGGGTGTCCACAGAGCAGGAGAGGGCCCCTGGGTGGGGAGACTCCTGTGGCTTCTGGTGGCTCTTGGTGGCTGTGCGGCTGGGGCTGGGCTGGCTGGTGGGGCTCAAGGAGTCCAGCAGCCACAAGCCCGGGCCCCGAGCCTGCTTCTGTTCCGACAGGGCTGAGGGTGGTGCTGCCCGGGCAGGAGTCCCTGACCAGCTCGCTGCCCCGCAGTCACCTCCCAGGCTCTCCGCGAAGTAGGTCACAGGGCCAGCCAGCTGTCCTAATTTGAGCTCAGAAATTTCTTGTCAACCTCTCCCCTTTGCCGGGAACTCTGAGGACGTGGCCCGACACGTGGGCAGGAAGGAGGCTGACCTGGGCGGGCAGCGGGGCCGTGGGCATGGGGAGCCCTCCGGGAGTCTTGGCTTTTCCCTCTGTAAAATGGGGTATTGCCAGCCGCCATCTCTTCCTAAAAGGACGGCTCAACCCCCAGCAACGGAGGAAGACCACGAGCTGGAGAAAGGCCAGCCTTGCACTTGGATGTGTTCGGTCGGGAGACCGGCACACTTTCTCGTGTTCTCATGACCGTAGGGAAGGGGGTGACGGCGGCAGCGGGCATGGGCACGTCCCGGCGCTGCTGTAACAAGGGCCACCAGCTGCGAGCTTAGCACAGCTGACGCGCAGTTCTGGAGGCTGGCGTCCAAGGTCAAGGGGCCGGCAGGTGGCGTTCTCTCCCAAGGACCCTGGCTCGCTGCCTCAGCTTATGGTGCCTCCTGGCATCCCTTGGCTTACAGGCCTGTCGCTCTGTCCTCTGCCTCCATTGTCACTCAGCCTCCTTATGGGGTGTCCCTGACTCAGCTCTTCCTACAACGACCCCAGTCACTGGGTCCAGGCCCACCGTAATCCAGCAGGACGCCGTTTACCGGACATCTGCAAAGACCGGCTTCCAAATACGGTCACGCACAGGTTTGGGGGCTCCTGTCTTTCTGAAGGACACGTCCTTCCCGTGCTGACGGTGAAGAGTGGGAAGGGCTGGACCGGGGGACAAGTCCCTCCTGGCCATCTTGGGGGAGGGGGCCCTCCAGGCCTGGCTGGGCCCCCGGGGCCGCCCCGCCTGCCCTCACCAATCGTCACTTCCGCAGGTTTCCCTTCCAGGGGCAGCCGGCCAGGGGTCAGCCAGGTGCCCACTGTCAAAGCCAGGGCTGGGCCGTGACCCAAGGCTGCATCCCAGCCCCAGCCCTGCACCCAGGCCGAGTCCAGGCCGGGTGGCAAGAGCAGGACCTCCCGGCAGAGAAAAATAGGCGCCTGTGCCTATTGGACGGCGGAATGGCTCGACCTTGTCCAGAGGACCCCATGCGACTTCCTGGGCCGCGTGCACAGACCCCACAGCCGCCACCAGCCAGCCAGTCCTCTGGACCGGGGCCAGATTGGCTCACGCGCTCCCTGGAGGCTGACGCCGCACGGGAGGGTGGGGGTGGGGTGACCAAGCCAAACAACACACTGCCCAGAGAGGTTGGATGACCAGCTTGAGGTCACACAGCCAGCAGTCAGGGTCTATGCAACAGGCCAACAGGAACATTGTAGCCTATCCACCAGGATGGCGTCTGCAGCAGCGGCTTTTGCACACGGCACCTTCAAAACGGCTTTACAGCGACCGTCAGGCAGCAGAGGTCACCCCTTGCATGCCCGTCCTACCTGGGAGCAACCGGGGGCTCAGGCAGCTGGACTCCCCGCTTGGGCCCCTGGACCGTCCCGTCCCGTCCCTGAGCATCGGCTGCCTCAGCGGTGGCAAGATCACAAGCTCGATGGCAGCAGTGTCTTGGGAATTGGGATTCCCTCCCAGCTAACAGGCGCCCGGCAGGTGCCCGGGAAAGGTGACTTTCTATTGCTTCTGGAACCCATTTCTGCCAAGGTGGCAGCTTGAACAACACAGATTGATGGTCTTCAGCCCGGAGGCCAGAAGTTCCACACCAGTCCCACTGGGCTCCGTGAAGGTGTCGGCAGGGCTGGGGTCCGTCCGGGGGTCCAGCTGGCAGCTGGGCATCTTCCCGGGCTCATGACCTTGCCAGGCACTCAGAGCCAGCAAACCTGTATCTTCCAGAGCCTTCTCCTCTTTCCCTGATCACAGCTGGAAAGGTTCTGGAATCTTAGGACTCGGGGGTTACGCCCCCCCCCCAGGACGACCTCCATGTCACCAGGTCCCCAACTCAATCACATCCGCAAGTCCCTTTTGCCACGGGAGGTCATAAGGCTCACAGGTTCCGGGAATCAGGACAAGGGCGTCCGGGGTGTTATTTTGCTGACCACAGGTGAGTGGAGTTGAATTCCATCGAGCAGGGGAAGCCTGGCCTGGTCCTGGGCAGTTCTCTTTGGAAGAAGAGGATTCCACTAACACCAGCTCATTCAAGAACCATTTCCCTCCTTCGGCTGTTTGTGACTCTCTTCAAAGAGCCACTGTCTAGCCAAGGAGACTGGGTGAGGGCTGCCAAGCCTTCGCTTCCAAATAAACCCTACTAGGAAATTTCCATGGGACCGGGCCCGGCTGCCCCCACGGAGCTGCCCGAAAGGCCCGCCGGGCTCCTGGTGCGAAGGCCGCCAGCCCTCACGCGGCCCGGAATGGGGCGTCTGTTGTCCTGATGTTTATTTTCTTGTTTGTTTGTTTTCCCCGTCAAACAGCAGGGCTCCAGGTGAGCCGTCACGCAGGCAGTGAACTTGGCCCAGGACATCGTCCTCAATGAACACAGGACTGTACAGCTCTGCTCAAAGGGGCCTGAGTCCTCATCCCGCTGAAGACCCCGGGGGTCCCGCCTCACGTGCACAGGGAGCGTGTCCTAGCCAACACGCGGGCAGACACACACCCTACCCTGCTGCCCTTGACCTTGATTTATTTACCCACCAGGCATTCACAGACGGGCTCAGTGCATTAGTTGTTCCGGACTTCAAACAGGTGGCAAGGACAGGCGTCATCCCGTGAATTCTCCCCACAGTGCTGGTGTCCCTGCTTTCCTGGGGAGGGCGCGGGTGGGATGGGGTGGGGATGGGGACGTGGTCACTCAGTTGGTTAAGTGGTAGGGCTGGGGCTTGCGGCTTTTCTATCATTCTGTAGGTGGTCTCCGTCCAGGTTCCTGACGTAAGAGCCCCCCTATAACCCTAGGAAGTTCCCTGCACGGGCATCTTCGTGTATCCTTAGCAGGACCCCTTCAGACACACATGAGTCTAGGCTCATGAGGTGACCCTTGTGGCCCCGGATCGGTGGCCCGAGGAACCAACGTGTGATGGGAAGGTTGGAGCTTGCAGCCCCGCCCCCACGGTCCGGGAAAGGGAGAGGGGCTGGGACGTGATGGAACCTGTAGGGACACCCCGAAGGAAGGGGTGTGGAGAGCCTCTGGCTTGGTGAGTGCTCCCTGTGCCCGGGACAGCCTGTCCTCTGGCCCCGCCCCGTGCCCCCCTCCACCCGGCTGTCCACTTGTGTCCTTGATAATAAACCAGTAAGTGGAAGTCACGTTTCCCGGCGCGCCGTGAGCGCCTGCAGCAGATTCTCACCTCCGAGGAGGGGTGGCGGGAGCCCTCAACGTGCGGCCGAGCTGGGCCGGGCTGTGGGGGCCCTGGGACGCGCCACCTGTGACTGGCGTCCGACGCGGGGCAGTCTCGTGGCTCTGTGCCCTGAACTGTGGGGTGTCTGCCAGCTCCAGGGAGCGTCGGGGTGGGCTAAGTTGTAGGTCACCCAGCGGGTGCCCACGGGGACCGGAAAGCCCTTCGTGTGGTGTCAGAAGTGTTACAAGTGAAAAACGATCTGTATTCCTTCGCGCATTTGCTCATTCAGTGTTTGGTAAGTTCATCAGGTCAGCTTTGTGCTGGTGACGAGCACATAAAGGCACATTCCCTGTGATCCACAGCGCCCCGGGGAGGGGGAGGCGCGACCCCCGGGGAGGGGGAGGCGCGAATGCGGAGTAACTTATGAACAAAACCAGCACACGTTCTGGTTCAGCTGGGGTGGGGCCGTCACACTGGTAATTGTTTAAATCACGCTGAAAAATGGGCCCCAAGGATACCAGGCCCTCATCCTGGAACCTGAACACATTACACGGCAGCAAAGAGTTTCCAGAAACAACTAAGGGTCTTGAGATGAGTGAAGGATCCCGGATGATTAGGTGGCCCTAGAGCGACCCCTCGAGTCCCCACAGGGAGGCGGATGTGACGCACACAGGGGAGGACGGCGCGGACCACAGTGGCACAGCCGGGAGGGATGTGGCCACAAGCCGAGGACAGCTGTCCGCCACCAGAAGCCGGAAGAGACCAGGAAGCACTGTCCCCTACAGCCTTCAGAGGGAGGAGCACGGGCTCCACACCGGGATTCCACAGTTCTGGCGTCCAGAACCGAGAGAGGACACGTTCGGGTCTCCTGCGCCCCAAGTTCACCGTGGTTTCCTACAGCGGCGCGGCAGACCCACACGAGGGAGGGCCTACGCTCAGCGAGAGGCGCAAACCGTCAGTGCACAGCCTGTGCGCACAGCCACGTGCCACCCGTAGGCCACGCCGGAATGACCACTCTCCCAACCGCTGTCACAAGAGGCGAGTTCTGCTGTTGCAGAGCCTCGCGCACCTGGGGTCACACGGCGCGCGGGGGGGGGGGGGTGTCACACGGCGCGCGGGGTCACACGGCGCGCAGGGTCACACGGCGCGCGCTCTGGCCTGGACCTGCTTCTGCTCAACTCCCCTTCCGTGAAAGCCACGCACGTGGTTGGCTTTTCCCTTCTTTATGGATATGATTCCACCGTATGAATAGATCATAACTGGTCCATCTGTTCTGCAGACCGGCCCGGGGCTGCTCCCAGTTAGCAGCTATCATCAGGGAAGCTTCTAGGAGCCGGAGCCTGGGGTCTGGTGGGGGAGGTTCACCTCCCTTTGCTTCAGGCACACACCTGGGTTCAGACACGTAATCAGGCGTGGGAACCATGGCTCAAGGCCCGGGGTCCTCACGCGGGGCTGCCTTTGCCCCCCAGGGGACGTCTGTCAAGGTCACAGCCCAGACTGGGGGGACGCTAACGGTGTCTGGCGGATGGAGGTCAGGGATGCGGCTAACCCTCCTCCCATTCGCAGTGCAGCCGCTGACCCCGCCGCGCATGCGCACACGGCCAGGAGTTACCGGGCCCCGAGGCCGAGAGGCCTGAGCGGCCCTACTGCACCCCAGCGAGTCCCGACCACACGCACGGGCGACCCACCTGGACAGAGGCTGCAGCTCGGAGAGCCCAGGTCCTGCGCGGAGAGGCGGCTGGGCCGGGCGGCGGGCGGACACCGCAGGCCGCGCCGAGAACGAGGAGGCCTTTCTCCAGTGGCCTCAGCTGTGCGCCTCGGGCGGAGGCTGCTTCCTGCAGCTCCGTGCGCAGGGCGGTCTCTGACATCACGCACCTTCCGCGGGGCTTCCTGGGTCCGCTGGCTCCAGGGGCAAGGATAAGCCCCCAGGGGGTGCGGGGTGGGGAGCCTGCCTTCTCAGGCGCTGCGGACCAGCGCTCAGGGAGCGGGCTTCCCAGGCGGTGCTGTTCCAGGCGCTGTTCCAGGCGCTCACCCCGCGGGATTCCGTGACCCCCATCTGCCAGGGGACGTTTGATGGTGTTGCACAGGCAGTCTGGGGGGGCCTGGGGGGGGAATTGGCTGGCTGTTCACCACCCACTTGCTTCTTCCTCCCGGGGCGGCCAGACTGCCTCTCCCAGCATCCCTTGCAGTCAGGTGTGGCCACCTGACCAGTGCAGGTGGAGCTGCTCTTAAAAACCTCCGCCCCTCCCCTCCCTGCTCCGGCCCAGCCCACCAGCTGGAGGCGAAGGGCTGCTGGGGGCACACAGCTTGGTCCCTAAGTGCCCCTGTGGGAAAAGCCACCCACCTAACACCTGCTTTGCACTACTGAGCGGAGAGCAAACTCCGGCTGTGCCAAGTCACTGAGATGTGGGGGTCGGCTTGTTATAATGGCTGCTGTGTCCTTAACTGGCACCCCAGGCTCCTCCGAAAGGGGGATCGGGCGGGCACCCCAGGCTCCTCCGAACGGGGGTGGGGGGGATCAGGCAGGCACCCCAGGCTTCTCTGAACAGGGGATTCGGGTGAGCATCCCGGGCTCCTCCAAATGGGGCGATGGGGAGGGATTGGGTCTCCAGTCCACTCCAGGTAAGAACTGACTCCTCCCCCCCAAAAAGGGCTCAAACGCAGCATGAGGACGTTTGCAGAAAGACACGGGTGCAAAGACACCAGCGAATAATGTGTAACGGGCGCGTCAATGCTGTGGCGGCTCTCGGCCATCGAAGAGGGTTGTCGAAACCCAGGGACGGGCGCTCAGGCGCAAACACGAGGGAATCACCCTTCGCCGCGGCCGCGCGCTCCCGTCATTCCGTTACCGCGCACGTGGTTCCAGTCACATCGGCGCGCGAGAAGCGCGCTGTCTTCTACTCCGAGGATTCACGAAAACCCCGCCACCCGCCCTCGGGCTGTCACGGCCGGGCTCTGGTGCCCTTCGCGCCACGCTGGTGCCCTGTCACTGGTGCCACATCACCTGGGCCGCGGAGCTCTGGACCCAGATACTATTTTGGTCCCTCCCCAGCGCGGCTGTCCTGTGATCCCCCAGCAGGGCCACCGTGCGCCTTGCAATGGAGACCCCTCTCCCGCCAGGAGCGCCCCCCTGCCCCCTGGGCCACATTCCGCTTTCCCCACCGGGGCCCCCAGAACCCCTCCCGACCCGACACGCAGCACGCAAGCAGTGGGAAGCAGGCTCTTTTCCCAGGCTCCTTCCCGGGCCCCCTTCTAGTGCCCATTCGGGGCCATGTTGGAAGTGGTGCCAGGCTGAGGGGTGGGCTGTCCCGGGCCTCCATCCTCTGTGTCACAGGGTCCCCATGCCTGTGTCTCCCAGGCGCCTGGAGTGACTCCTCCCTCATGGCTACATGTCTGGTGGCCCAGGGCCTCGTCCTTGGCTCCTGCCCCTCCCAGGCCCCGGCACGCCTGCCCCTTGAGCCCCAGACTGGAGGCCACCTCCAGCCAGCTGAGCTCAGCTCGGCTCACAGTGCCACCAGCTCCCCGCGCTCAGTTTGCTCTGCTGAAGGGCTCGGAGGGGCATGCTTCCCGGGCTGGACCCCCCACGGCTGCGAGGCCCTCACCCCTTCCACCTGCTTCTCCCGCTCTTCCTTCTTTCCTCCCTCGGCTGTGTCCTGAGCCTCCCTCCGACTGCTGCCGGGCTCAGTCCCCCACGTGCGGCTCTCCATGAGCGAGCAGCCGGGTCTGGGACTCCAGAAACGTCACCATGTGCACTCAAAGGCCTGACTTTCGAGCCCACTGATGGAGGACTTCAGAAAAGCTCAGGAAGTGCTTTGGAAGCTCAGAGCTTCGGTTTTTCTGCTCGGGCACATGCTGCAGGTGGTGGCTGGTTGTGATAGTGGAGGGGGTGCTGGGGGGGCCCCAGACAAAATCTCTGAGCCGTTTATAATATTCTTCCCTGTAGAAGAAAAGCCAGCAGGCCAGCAAGGGACAGAGCGTATTCACAGGAGCAAGATTTTCTGGAGAAACCAGTGATCTATTTGTGGCTTTGCGCCTGGAAGACAGAAGATGCTGCAAAGCGGGAGGGGGCCGGGGGTGTGGGCGACGGGAACACGGGGTTCCTGATCGTCCCCCTGGCACCGTTACACGGGGCAAGGGCGTCGCTTTCTGAAGATGGAGGAGCAAAAACATCTCATCCCTCTTTCCAGAAAGTCCGGCTGGCTCAGTGCATCCTGTCTGAAACACGGGGAAAAAATGAAGAAAAACAGCTGTGGAAAGGCTCTGGCTTGCGGCTGTTTTGTGCAGAGGCTCCGTGAGCCAGACTAACCCCTGGCCTGCCATTTGTGATAAGCACTGGGGGGCTGGGGGGGAGGGCGGTCACAGGCAGGCAGGGGAGGGCGTGGGCGCGGCTGCCAGATCTCCCGTCTGCCGGCTGGTCGGGGCTTATCTGCCTTTGGTAACGCAAGGGCGTCTCTACTCATTGGCTGTCTGTCTGTCTGAGCACTCACATGCCTGGACTCATGTGAGGTCTGAGATCAAAGGTCAGAGATGACTAAAGAGATGGTGATCAGGACCCTCCCTCCCCTGGCTGAAGTCAGACCCAGACCCTCTGGAGGAAACCCAGGCCGGGCAGACCCTCCGTAGTCTGTGTCTGCTGTATGAGGTGGTGGCGGGTCCGTCTGGTGTCCCCTGGAGAGCCTCGGTCGGTGGCGTGCTTGGGAGGTACCAGCCTCAGCAGGGTGGCCGGCCCAGAAAGAGTGTCCACAGACAGGGCTTAGAACACCCGGTGCGGCCCATGAGCATGGAGGACGCCATTCCTCACCTAGCCACCGGGGGCACTGCAAGAGATGCTCCCTGTCTGAAACCTTCCATGGCTCCCCATGGCTCTTAGGAGAAAGCCCAGCTTCCTAAACCCAGCTTACAAGGCCATGAGTGATGTCACCACGGACCTTCCTGGCTGCAGCTCACCTCCATGCTCTGCTCCGGCAATAACGACACTCGCGCAGCTCCCGGAAAAGATGATATTTCCTGTGGCCAAGGGGTGTCTGCGACCCCACCCCCACCCACTCCTCATTCGCTTGCCCACAGGACCCCTGGTCATCCTGTACGTTTTCCGTCAAACAGCAGCCCCGTCCCCGGGGGAGGCCAGGCTGTGCACGCACACACCGATGGGTCTGCCCGGCCCCCAGAGGTGCCCTCGGCACCCTGCCCTGCTCTGTGGCATGTGCCACAGCCCTTTACGTTCTGGCTTCCCAGCCAGACTGTCCGGCGCACCTCGTTCCCCGCGGACTCCCAGGCCCACAGGGCGCCCTGCTGCTTTGTGCACTGCTCAAAGGCTGCCTACAGGGGGCGCTGGTCCCCGGAGCACCTGGTAGGACTCCGCGCAGGAGGTGCGCTGTGAGCACCAGGGACGCCCTGGCCCAGGCAAGCGCATTTAATGGCCAACGCGACAGCCTCCAGCCCAGTGCCCGGTGACCGTCAGGGTGGCTGCCCCCTCCGGAGCCGGAGTCCCTGAGCGTCTGCCGTGAGCCCGCCTTCCCTGCCCACCTGTCACGGGCATGGAGAGCAAGGAGCAGACCTTCACTATCTCAGCAACCCGAGTCCCGACCCAGCCCATCCCGAGTGGTCTGCTGCCCCTGGTCCAGACGCAGGATGCGGGAGGCCAGCCTGGTGCTCCGAGCCGGCCCGCCAAGGGACTGCTAATTATACAGCGACTAACAAATCGATAGTAGATTTATAGTAAAACATAATTTTTATATTAGTTTCACAAAGGGATGGCTGGATTTACCGTTAATAATTTAATAAAATAAATTACTAGATACAAGTTAATAATTAACTTAATGGTTCAGAGAAGGGCCTTTCTTCCCCCCTTTGGACTCATGAGATATATTTTCCCACTTGGGCTGAAATTTCACCATTAGAGAGTCATTTCTTGGGCATATGGAATACAGGGGCCTGGCAGGGGATGTGTGGTTAAGGGCAGTGGGCGCCCCTGGGGGTGTGCAGTTCGGTGGCCCTGAGGTGGGATTTGAATCTCTTTTGTGGGAGTTGCTCCAGTCCTTTCCTGCCAGCCCCCTGTCTCAGCGTCAGCCCTGCCTTCTCCGTGGGAACTACCCCCTTGAAAGCGAGGGCTGCCCCTTGCTCCTGGGTGTGCCTCCCCCGGGGCGAGCTGGGAGACAGAACCACTGATAGCTGCTCACACACAGGCCCTCGCATCCCCGCTCCTGGCCATGGCAGACATCACAAATGGATCACAGCTCTCCAGGCAGGCATTACCAATCCATCCGGGTGAGCGGGAGGGGATCTGCTGGCTGCCTCCGGCCACTCTGCTCCACCTGACGTGTGTGGCGAGGCACCTGGCCTGTGCATTTGGAGCTTGGTAAGTGCTCGTTCAGCGAATGTGGGACGACGCTGCCTGTTCCTAAGATGTGACGTCCGCTCCTACAGTTGTGTGGTCTGTGCACTGAACAAACACAGCAGTGGCCCTGGCCGTGGTGCCCGGGGAGGCGATCCCTCCCGACCTCTGGGGGGTGACGTCCAGAGCCCCAAAGCCATCGGCTCCGGAGAGCAGCCTCTGTTCCAGAAGACGGAGGCTGGGAGCAGGGGAGGGTCTCCGGGCCCGGGCAGGTCCCACCCACGGGGCCCTGGGTCACATGGCGGCTCCGGAACGGTGAGGAGGGTGGCGTGGGCTCACCGACGGCCAGCGGGGAGCCTGACCACCACCAGGGCAGTAAACGGAGCCCCTAGAAACCAACCCGCCTGGTACCACGTCCACACCACAAATCTTGTCCCCAAGCCAGGAGAAGCACGTGACCACGGCGTGGCTTCCCCAGGCCGATTTCTCACGCTCTTCACTCGTGGCCCAAGACGTTTAACGAGGAGGTGACTGAGCCCCTTGTGTTCACTTCTTTCAAACGCCTCTTCCCTTTTTTAAAGTGCCAGCAAATCCCGGTTCGCCAATTCAGACCAATGCAGTCGTTTCTGCTTCTTTCAAACCTGACCCTTCATTTCGGATCGTTCCATGGCTCCGTCTCATCGGCCCGGGGCCAGCGGGTTTGCTCCACGGCCCTGCAGCAGAGACGCCCTGCCTACAGCCCGCTCCCGCCGGGAGGACCAGGCCCTGCACGCAGCGAGAGGCCACCTTCCCTCCAATCGGGGACGCACACTCCGCACTCCTAACATCTCTGACTTGGTTTGCACACCACACATCACTGTCCCACGGGCGGCGGCGGAGACGCGGTGTCACGGGCTGCGCGTGCCACCCACCCCCGTGGGTCCCAAACTCCTGCTCAGTCAGCACCTCGCAAGCAAGGTCTCTCGCCACTGTGCAAGGCCACGGTCGTGAAGTGGGCTGGACGCGTTAGTCCTGACCCGTGTGGACTCTTGTGCCGCCGTCGCCACATCCTTGCTGTTGCAGAGAAAACGGACCCCAATGGCTCCGAGTCCAGAGGATTTGGAAGCGCTGGTGCCTGGAAGCAAAGACGCTTAGCACATTCCGTGAGTCGTGTGTTTCCACAGTGTTCCTGAGCGTGTCGTGTCTGTGTCCCGATGAGTCATCGACAGCTCTCGTGCGAGGCGTCAGCGCGAGCTGCTGATTAGTGTCCGCCAGAACCGGCGCAGCTCAGAGAGACCGCGGGGCCTGCTCCGCCCGACACGCAGATCCGCCAAGTGCTCGGGGTTTAAACAATCAACAAAGCTAAAAGATGGTGGCTCAGTCGGTTAAGCGTCCGATTTTGGCTCAGGTCATGATCTTGTGGTTCGTGGGTTCGAGCCCCGTGTCGGGCTCTGTGCTGACAGCTGAGAGCCTGGAGCCTGCTTCAGATTCTGTGTCTCCTCTCTCTCTGCCCCCCCCCCCCATGCTCTGTCTCTCTCTGTATCAAAAAAAATAAAACATTTTAAAAAATTAAAAAAAAAAAACTGGGCAGAAGACATGAACAGGCGTGACACCCACACGGCCACAGACACAAGAAAAGATGCCCGACGTGGCTCCTCGTCAGGGAAACGCAGACCAAAACCACAGTGAGACCTCACCTCACACCCGTCAGAGTGGCTAAAATCATCATCAGCAACAGGAGGCATCGGTGTGGGGGAGGGTGTTGTGCAGGGAAATGCAAACCGGGGCGGTCCCTCCGGGAACCGGTATGGAGGGTCCTCAAAGAGGTTACAAATAGAAATACCCACCATCCAGGAATCGCACTGTGGGGTATCTGCCCCCAAAATGCAAACACTGATGCAAAGGGATACCTGGACCCCTTTGTCACAGCCGTGTTCTGCACAATGGCCCCACTCTGGGAGCAGCCCAAGTGTCCGTGGATAGTGACGGGATTGAGACGTGCAAGGTGCACACGATGGAATGTTACTCAGTTAGAAAAAATGAAATCTCGCCATTTGCAACAACATGGCTGGAGCTAGAGAGGGTAATGCTAAGTGAAATAAGTCAGAGGAAGACAAATATCCTATGATTTCACTCATATGCAGAATTTCTTTTTTTAATTTTTTTGTCTTTATTTTGAGAGACAGACAGAGTGAATGGGGGAGGGGCAGAGAGAGAGAGGGAGACACAGAATCGGAAGCAGCTCCAGGCTCTGAGCTGTCAGCACAGAGCCCAGCGACGGGCTCGAATCCACAAACTGTGAGATCATGACCTGAGCTGAGCCCCCCGGGCGCCTCCCCAGGCTCAGAAGATTCGTGAAGGAGCCACAGCCTCCTTCTGTAGGTGAAAAGCAGAGCGGGATTGGAAATCGCGCCGGGTTCCCCACTTCGGGCTCTGCATTTCCGCTCCTGCTCCCTCTGGTCCCATCGACTCCCACCCCTGGCTCTTCCCAGGTGGGGCCTGGCCTGCGAGCTGCACTTTGCCCAGAACCGTGTCGGTCCGGGGGGCACCTGGGCAGAACTTCACCGGCTCACCCCTTGCACCCTGACACCCAGGCTTGGGACACAGTCTCCATACGGAACACATGCACACAGACACAGAGACACATGCAGACACAGGTGCGTTGACGCACCTCGAACAGTGCCCAACACACCGCTGGTATTCAGTAGGTGCCTAATTAGTGAATGAATAGATCGTGAAATGAGTCAAGTACAAAGTCCTGTGCTCACTATCCTAGGTGCCGGAGTGACACCCCCAAGCATGCATGTCTTAGGCCAGAACCCCCGAGGCACAGCCCTGAGCTGGGACTCGGGGTGAGGGGCGGGGCAGGGGCGTCCGGAGTCAGGCCCGCCCACTTTCGCACGACAGCACCACCTCTGTAACGCACACAGCACTTTCGTGAGACATGCAGAGACACGTCGGGAGGGAAAAACATCTTAACAAGTGTGTCCCGAATCAGGAAGGACAAAGGAGATGCATTAACCCGGCTGCCTCCGTTAGCATCGGGCAGAGCCCCGGGAGCCTCAGTTTCCCCCTCTATAAACGTGCGAGGACCCAGAAGCAGGCCTGCGAGGCTGGCGGGGGGCTGGGCCTTCTTTCTCTTCACTCTGAGGGCTGCTCTGCGGGGTTTCACGAACCACATTCCTCCCTGACCAAGACGAGACAATGGGACCGTCCATTAAGCCTGGCTCCTGCTTGGGACCGGTCAGCTGCCTGGGTGCGCACTCTGCCTCCTGCTGACGAGAGGTGAGAGCCGGAGGGCTGCCTGTAGGAAAGGGCACGTGGGCCATGGGCAGCCGAATGCTCACGTGGGACGCAAAGACCGAGCCGGCCCCGCCTGGGCCACAGCGGAGGAAGCCGCGGGCAGGAGATCAGCTTTGGGAAGAAGAGTCTGTCCCTGGAGGGAGGCCAGGCCTTTCCCTGGCCAAGGCCGCCGGCCGAGCGTGGGCTCATCCAGACTGGAGATCGGCTCCTACGTGGCAGTAGGGAGTTGGGGGGACCTGAGTGCCCCCCAAGTGGAGCTGAAGAGGCTTTGGCCCAGGAGGAGGGGGGATTTCTGATTATTCTCTTCCCTCCCCCTCCCTTCCTTTCTTCTTTCCTTTCCATTCCCCTCTTCCTGTTTTTTTGATTTTGCCAAATATTTACTAAACGCCTATTGGGTCCCAGATACTGTGCTCAGCACTGGGGACTCGGCGGCCAATGAAGAGAACAAAAAATCCTGCCTTGGTGGAGGTTACGTTTTAGCAGGAGAGATGGACAATAAAACTAATAAAAATAAGTTTCAGAAAGCGCTCTGGGGAACACATAAGGCGGGAAGGGACAGCTGGGAAGAAAGGTCACAGAGGGCAGTGAGGGGGGAAGACCACTGGGAAGGGCATTCCAGGAGCGGGCACAGCAGGTGCAAAGGTCCTGGGGTGGCCGTGTGCCTGGCACGTTGGAGGAACGACCGGAAGGCTCAGCTCACCCCGCTCCTCGTCTGGACTGTTGCAGAAGCTTCTCCTGGTCCCACTGCTCCTGGGTTCTGTCTCTGACCCCAGGGTGGCCATGAGCACCCACGGGGCGGACGTGTGTGTACGTGACTTCCCTGAGCCATGTGACGGTCACAGCCAGCAGACACGCTGTCACCCACACGTCGGTGTGACAGAAGCCACCTAAATGCCCCCCCAGGAGAAAATGTGCAAACACAAACCACGGGCTGTTAAACGGCCCGAAGAGAGGACGCTCTGCTCGGAAGGAAGCCAGACGCAGAAGGATGGGCACAGCATGTGACCACAGATCTGGTGAGACCGAGCCTCAACCCCACCGGAGCCGGGGGGTGGGTGGGCGAAGGGCACGTGGGGTCCGTCCACGCGGGCAAGTGCCACGACTGCCACACCGCGCGGAGCCCACGGTTACAGGCAGCGTGCGGTCCGCGGCACACCGCCGGGAGCGCGGGGCCCGGCCAGGGCGCTCGTCTCTGACTGAACGAGTGAATGGGTGCGTGAGAGTCTGGGAGGCGGTGGGCAGCCGTGGGCGTGGATGCGGTGACGGCTTCGTGGCTTCGTCTCCAGACTCACCCGGCTGCACCACGGGACACGGGCAGCTTTCTGAGAGTCCCTCGTGCCTCCACAAGGCGGTTGAAACACCCTTGGGTGCACAATTCTCGAGACCAAGGACGTCCTCTTGCAGGACGAGGGTGTGAAGGTCAACGTCAGGAAACGAGCACGCGTCCCTTCCTGGAATCCAACCCATCTGCTTCTGGCCCAGGTTCGAGTCTCACCAGCTGCCCCGATGATGTCCTCTGTAGCTGACTTTTCTGTTCTCAACCAAAACACCGCCCAGAACCCCCCACGGCGTTCACCTGTCATGTCCCCCGAGGCGCCTTTCCTCGTGAAGGGGGTATGTGGCCGTTTTTTTTTATTTGGTCTTCCGTTAGCAACAGTTTTGAAGTCCACGGGCCAGTTATTTTGCACAACGTCCCTCGGTTTGGGGTTCCCTCAAGATCAGACCCAGGTCCTCACGTTGGGGCAGGAACACCCCCGGCAGTGATGTCATGTCCCTCCGGTGCATCTTCTCTGGGGGCTTGACGCTGGTTTGCTCCACTGTTGATGATGTGAGTGTTTTTTAAAACATAGATTTGGGGCGCCTGGGGGGCTCAGTCGGTTGAGCATCCAACTTCAGCCCAGGTCTTTATCTCGTGGTTCGTGAGTTTGAGCCCCGCGTCGGGCTCTGTGCTGACAGCTCGGAGCCTGGAACCTGCTTTGGATTCTGTGTCTCCCTCTCTCTCTGCCCCTCCCCCACTCTCTCTCTCTCAAAAATAAACTTTAAACTTTTTTTAAATCCCATAAATTTGAATGTGTGTTCGCCCTAGGGAAAAAATCGATTCCTCAAAATCAGTTCGTAAGTTCCCGCTAAAGCGTAAGCTCACAGAAGGCTTCTCTCTCGTGAACAGAAAATCACTGTGCTTTTGGTCCAAGAAATGGTGGACTTTTTTCCCTCCTATGATGACAAACCACGGATGACTGAATCCGTGAATGAGCCTACTTTCCCCGACGTGCAGCATAAACACAGAAGCGGCGACCAGAGGACCCGCAGCCCATCTGGGACCGGGCCCGTTTGGAGCCCGGGTGAGCCAGTGCTCCGGGACCCACCGCTCAGGCCTCTGCCCAGGTGGGGGCCGGGCAGCCCTGCTCGGGTGGGAGCGCGCTCTGCGGAGCCGCGTGGGGGCCGCCGGGCTCGGGTCCCTCCTGCCTGGGCGCCTGGGGCTGGCGGGAGTGGCCTGCAGGTTGCTGATGTTGGTGAGACCACTCGAATAGGCTTGTGTCTGCTTGTTTTCTCCACGGAAAAGTTACCATTTCCCCTGTGTAGGTTGTAAATAATTTGTGGGTAAGTCCTTTGAGACTATAAATAACCTGTGCCTCCAAACACGGTCCCCCGCGAGGTTTTCAGCCTCCCCCGATGACCTAACACCGCCATGCCCAGTGCACGTACTTGGAGGCAGATGTCTTAGTTGGCAGATAGAGGGTTGCCACGGAGATAATTTCTTACAACGAGAGCTTTCCCTTCTCCTGCATTTCTTCTCTTGTTCTTTCTTTCTGTTTCTGCCCATGTAGCCTGGGTGCTTCATCCGTTCCAGCCGTGGTGGGGGGAGTGCATGGCGGGCGGGTGTAGTAGCTAGCTATCGCTGCGTAACAAATCACCCCCACCACAAACCTGTACACATTTATGATCGCTCGTAGGCACCTGGGAATGGCTCGGTGGGACAGTTCGGCTTGGGTTTCCTGGGGTCAACACGTGGGCCTCACGGCTTGGCTGCGCACGGAGGAACCACTCACGGCCGCCACGGTGCTGGCTGTTGGAGGGCCCCTCTCTACACGAGGCTGCTTGAGTGTCCCCACGGCATGGCGGCTGGCTTCCCCCAGAGCAAGTGACCCGAGAGGGAGAAGCGGGTAGGACCCCATCACTGTCGCCGCGTTCTACCGATTAGAAGTGAGACTCAGTGAGTCTGGGCGATTCTGAAGGGAGAGGACTTGCCCTCCACCTTGAAAGGACGGAGGTCAAAGAATGTGAGACAGAAACGGGCTCCTCCACATCACACACAGTCACCTTGTGACCCAGACGTCCCCTCCTGGGTGCATCCCCAGGGCCGTTCACAGCAGCCAGAGCTAGAAACAGCCCAAGCGTCCAGCAACGGATGATGGATAAACCAAATGTGGGCTGGCCGTAGGCTGGAATTTTATTTTGTCATAAAACAAAGGAATGACACATGCCACGGCACGGACCAGCCTCGAAAACCTGACGCTGAGGGTGAGACGCCGGACGCAGAGGGTCACATCATGTGACATGTCCACAAGAGAAAAACCCCTAGACAGGGCCTGCGGGGCGGAGGGGCTAGGAAGCGACGGCTTAACGGTATGGGGCTGTACATTGAGGGAGGGACAGGGCGCGGCCGTAGCTGGAGCTAAAGCCTGTACGACACTGTGAAGAACACCGGGTGCTCCGATGCACCGTCTCAAAATGGTCATGATGGAGGTCGGGTAGGTTGGCCCCAATAAATTATTTTTAAACACAAAACTAAAGCCCTGTGTTGGGCAAGCCTGAGGCATGGGGAGACCAGTGGGAGCTGTGCGGCCTCCTGGGGCAGGGGTGCGGGCAGAGGGAGGGCCCAGGAAGGAAGGCGGGCGGCACCTCCGGAACGGGCAAGGAGAGGAGAGAGGGGCGCCCCAGGTTCTGGAGGACTGGGGGGCCCATGAGGATCATCATGGTCCGGGGCACAAAGTCCGCCAGCAGCTTCCAGGAGGCGAGTCAGGGTTTGCGGAGCTGGGGGGGGGCATGGGAGCGTCCGCCACAAAGTGAGTCAGACGCTCAGCTTCTCTCTGGGAGAGCAGGCGACGGTCCTGTCATCTGAAACCAGGCTCCCCGCCACATTCCGGGGGCCGAGCCCCGATGTCGGAGTGCCGGGCGCCTCGGCTCAGCCTGGCAGCAGACGGCGACCATGACTGTGCCCGGTGGCGCCGCGGGCAGCCGGGGAGCTGGGCGCACGTCAGAGGCACGTCCCGGAATCCTCTGTGCTTGGACCCGCTGAGCAGAGCCTCCCCCATGTTTGTGGGACGTGCTGGCATTTCCCTCCGGGGGCTGGAGCCCGGGTGCTTGGACGCGGGACAGAGCCCCTTCCTCACCCCTGAACAGGGAGCAGAAATGTTATGGAAGATACCCAAGATTAGAGAGACATTTGGGGCTCAGAGTGACAATATTTTAATTTTTTTAACCTTTATTTATTATTGAGAGACAGAGCATGAGCGGGGGAGGGTCAGAGAGGGAGACACAGAATCGGAAGCAGCTCCAGGCTCTGGGCTGTCAGCACAGAGCCCGATGCAGGGCTCGAACTCACAAACCGCGAGATCATGACCTGAGCCAAAGTCAGATGCTTAACCGACTGAGCCCCCCAGGCGCCCCGATAATATTTTAATTAGTACCAAGCCTGGGAGGTTACTAGCCCAGGCGCTACTCACGACTGTGTGAACCCCAGTCTGCGTTTAAGAAGGTGGGTGGGGACAGCGGCAATCCCATGGCGAGGTTTGGGGTCTACTGTGAGGTGACAAACTTGGGCTCAGGGTCAGATGGACCTGGAGGCAAGGCTAGCACTCTCTAGCAGTTTATCGGGGGGTCAAGTCACCTGACCGCCCTTGGCCTCCACTCTTCCTTCTGTGGAATGGGCCCCATAGCGCCATGAAAACGTGCGCCAGGCGACCCCGGCGATTATCACCCATTATCTTTACATGACTGTGTACGCCGGGTGTGTCGGCCACACTTTATCCAACCCTCCTCCCGCCCACGCCCGTCTGGGGTTGTGAGGATTCTCCCCATTTTATTAGGGGGAGACACGGTTTAGCTCAAGGTAGCCATGCACGTGATTTCAGATCTCACACGCTGTTATTTCATGCTTAGCCTCTCACCAGCCACACCCTCCCCTTTCAGAATTACATTCCAGAAGGGTCGTGTCTTAAACTGGCCACCTGGGTTTGCCTTCAGAACCTCAGGGGGAAAGCCACTTCCCAGCAGGGGCTGGACAGAGTGGGTCCCAGCGGGCACGCCCACATCAGGATAACTGAGGGACAGGAGCCCCGTAGCCTCCTGTGCCCAGCTGGGCAGGAGAGCCAGGTGGCCCTGGAGGGGCCACAGGAGGGACCGTCAGCCCGCCAGGGAGGTCTGCGTGTGGCTGTGGGACGCGGCCAGCCCCGAGATCCCCGGGGAGGGAAATGCAGGAGCAAACACCCACCTGTCCCCTCCAAACTTCTGCTTGTGTCTCCCACTGGCCAAAGCCTACGGTACCCTGAGGGCAGCTGGCCCCCCGGACGCACAGGGTGCGGGTCGGATCTAGATGAGTGACAAAGGCCAGTACGAGCCCCGGGTCCTCAGAGGCCAGGCCGGGCAGGGCCCCACCAGGAGCCCTGGGCACCCCCGGGTGGGCACTCCCTGGCCCCCGGCTCCTCACGTGCCAACTTCCCGAGGGACAGGAGGGAACCTTATCCTGGTGCTTGTGAGCCAGGCCCGGACTTGGCCCACATCTGGGACACGTCCCCCTACTTCCCAATCCGCGCTGGCTGTGCTCCACTAGCCCGGGAGGGGGTCCAGGCCGACAGCTGCCAGGGCACCTGAGGAACGCCACATCTGATGGCAGAGCTCACTTGGATCCTACCCCACGTGAGGCCCGGCGTGAGGAGGATGGGCATGGTGTTCCGGAACCTTCCCCCTGGTGCCTGAGGCCTCCCCTGGGGCCGGCTCTCCAGACCCCCAGTGGCCTCACGTCCTAGTACATCTCGGGGCCCTGCCCCCTGCTGCTGCCGGTCAGGAGCCCCGGGCCAGCCCCCTTCCCGCCCCACCGCTGCGGAGACATCCCCCGTCTTCCTAACCCGGCTCGCGGCCCGTGGTGAGCTCTCGGAGCCCCTGCGTCCACAACCCGCCACCCGGTCAGCGCCCGGCTGCCAGCCCGGGCCGGGCAGGGGCCTGGCTGCGGGGCCGCGCCCGCGTCCAGCTCTGCACGGGGCAGACGCCCGCTGAGGGGGTGCCGCACGAACGGAGGGGTCAGCGGAAACCCCAGACACAGGCCCTTCTGACGCCACCTTGTCCTGCTGCAACTGTGCTCAGAAACACGCGGGTGACAGGATTCCGGACGTTTCCTCGATGCGCTCCTGGTGTTTGGAAGGAAAGCGGAAACGTACCAAAGTTACCTTTCAACATCACGGGGACAGAGAAGGTGGTCACAGAAAGCTCTGCGCGGCCCCCGGGCGGCTCCCACAGGCCCAGGGGTGGGGGGCATGGCCACCCAGGGGGCCGGGCCGCGCCGGGGGTGCTGGAACCAAGCCACGGCTGATCTCCTCGGGCAAACCTTAGGGCTGAGGCCGCAGGTCCCGCCTGTGCTCCGGGAGCCCTGGGAGGGGTGGTGTCTGCCCAGGCGGGTGCGCGACAGGGCGTGCGTCAAAATGCAGATTCCCTGGGGGCACCTGTGAGCCTCACTTAAGGGCCCTACTCTTGACTTCGGCTCAGGTCACGATCTCATGGTTTGGGAGTTTGAGCCCCACGTCGGGCTCTGCGCTGACAGCGTGGAGCCTGCTTGGGACGCTCTCTGTGTCTCTCTCTCTGCCTCTCCCCCGATCTCTCTCTCTCTCTCTCTCTCTAAGCAAATAAACATTTAAAAAATGCAGATTCCTAGGCATTGAAGATTCAGGAGGTCTGGGTAGGGACCCCCAGCAGGAAGGGGCTTGGCGGAGCTCAGCGGATACAAGGCCCACGGCCCACGGCCACGCTCGCTGCTCACGTCTGCCCCCCCGGGGGGGCCGCCTTGATGTGTGTGTCTGAGTGAAGGGAGGCATCAGGGTGGCCCTTATTATCACTGAGATAAGAGAATGTCTTGACTCATCAAAAACATCCCAGAAAGGCCGCGTCTGGAAATTTTGCGTAAGAAGGAAAAAAAAAGCTGAAATAAACAAGAAAAAGAGGGAAAAAGTTTTCTTTTCTAAAGGCTGGAACCAATTTGGGGGTTAACCCGGCTGCCCGCACGGATTTATTTCAGCTTTTCAAGCGTTATTCTATATGATTTATTTCCTGCGAAAGCATTTGACGACTATTGTGTGAATGGTTTCCATTTATTCTGGAAAGGCGTCTCCCCCGCGCTGGGGAGGTCCCGCTAGGAGCCAACCAAATCAAAAACAACAACAACTGGGTTTGATTTGGAAAAACAAAACCCACGAGAAGACAGACGGTAAAACACACGCTGATTCCAAAAGCACCGCAGACGCTGCAGCGTGAGTCACCGGGGCCCCCCTGGCTCTCCCGGAGAGACCGGCTCCAAGCTCCGCTCTGTGTCCCTGGGCAAATGACTTAGGCCTCTGAGAGGCTGTTTCCTCGTCTCTGAAATGGGGACGGTCGCGGCACGGGAGACTGAGAACACTCCCGAGGTTGGACGCGGCACGTGGCAGACCCTTAGAAATGGTCCCGGTCACTACTTTTATAAAACAGCCACTGGAACCTCAGAGGACCCTTGTGCACTGGGCTCTAGCATGTCCGCTCATCCTGCAAGGGCCCCAGAGAGAACAGGATTACTGGCGGGGTCCCGGTTCAAGACGCAGAAGTGACTTATGACCGAAAAACAAGGGGGGCCCAGGAAGGACACGGGACCCGCCGGCTCTCAGGACCACAGCCTGCTGACGGCAAAGTCGTCTTCTGAATCTAAGAGAATCTTTTCATCTGAAAGGAAAGGGGCCTCCTTTAGAAGAAGGTGGTGCAGACCTCATAACTGAGTCGCTCCTCAGAGCCAGGACCAAAAATAAAAGTCTCAATTTAGCCAATTCTGTGAAGCTCCTTGCAGACAAAGAACTTTCCATGAGCTGTTCTCAGGCAGGATGCGATTCCGGTGTCGGGGAAGGGGTTTCTGGGAGGATCATCAGGGCGGGAAAGGCCACCAGCGTCACGGACCAGGGTCAGGGCGTCAGAAAACTTGGGTGCTGCCATGAGTGTGGGGAAGGGGCGCAGGTCATGAGACTGTCCCCCGGCCCATCTCCAGGGGACATGGTTCCGCTCTGTCCGGTGGAGTCGTGTGCCAATGGCCGTCATCCCGTGGGATGCGATGCAAGGGAGTCACCAGGCCGTGATTCACGGCAGCAGCAGCCACCGGGCTGGCCCGAGAGGGTCACGCTGGCCCAAGTCTGTGGGCTCGGCCGAGGCCCCTGGGCTCAGAGCACGGGAGGGGCCGCCGCCACCCTTCGGTCCAGCGGCACGTCTGGGCAATAGGGAGACAGGCCGGGGCCCAAGGCCAGGAGCGGGATTCGAGGTCGGCCCTGGCACAGCCCTGGCACAGCCCAGGGAAGGACAGAGGGAGCAGGGGCAGGCCAGGTCAGCGGGCCGCTGGCAGCCCCTGGGCTCCGAACCAAGCCATGGCTGAGCACGCCGGCCAGAGTCAGCACGGAGACGCTGACTGGGCCTCCGAGAGCCTGGCAGTGGCTCGGGCCTGTGTCCCAGCCCAGAGGTTCCCGGCAGCCACCCCGTGGCTGCCTGAGATCGGCTACGCCAGACCAGCCACCCCCATCAACCTGTGACTCCCCACCCCCCAGCCTCCAGCTGCATTCCCTCGCCGACTAGCCACAGCGCTCCAGGCAGCCACCCCGCTCCACAAACTCTCCTGCCCCTCTGACCTCAGGACCTTTGCACTGGCTGCTGCCTTTGTTTTGAAGTCTCCTTCCTGGATATGCACGTAGGAAAAAGGAGCCTCCGTGAGAGAAATTTGCTGGGTCTGAGCAGCGGGCAGCTCCCAAAGCCCAGCACAGTGCCCGGCACAGAGGAGACACGAACCCACTGAACGCACGAATGAAAATGGTCTGAAAACAATAAATAGAAATAGAAGTCTCCAGTGCACCTGGTGACGAGACTAGACCTTTCCACCCACGGAGACTGCCTGCTCCAAAGGACATGGGGGCGCCATCCAATGTGGACGTCCGAGAGACGCCTGGGGTTCCTGACTCTTCCATGAGCCGCCCTGCTACTCAGGCCCTGGAGCGGCCACTGGAGGGGTCACAGCCCGGAACTGGGACTTCCACGCTCTCCGACTTCAGCAAATTCGTCTGCAGACTCTTGTCAAAGAAAGCGAATGGTGTGCTTAGACCCAGACCCGCCTGCTTCCCGGCCCCCTCGCGGGGAGCCCAAAGGACCACCGAGGGGCTCAGGTGCCGCTCGAAGGCCACTGGCCTGGGGCGCAGGGGGCTCAGCACGAGGCAGATACGAAGCTCTGAGGAGCTGAGCTCGGAGCTCGCAGCTGAGGGGCGGTAGGTGCAGAGGCGGACGCAGAAGGTGTGAGCACATCCGACAGGCTCCAGGTGACGCCAATGGCCTGTGGCCAGGGCTTCGAGTGCACTGTGAGCATTTGACACCATCTCCCCTCTCTGCTGGAGTCAGGAGGGTTTGATGATCTTGCCTGTAGTTTCTAGAAGCTCAGCAGTGGCGATGTGTCACAGAGAAGAGGCAGAGGCCCAAGGGCCACCAGCAGTGTGAGAATTGAGGCAGCCTCTCCGGTGCATCGGTCAGTCCGTGTGTCTGGGTTAGGGCACCGTGTACCCACGGCATTGTCAGCTGTGACAAAGAGCCCAGGCCTTAGAGAACTCCCCACCAAGCAGAGACATGGCTTCCCCACCCTGCCGTCGGCTCGTGACAGCAATGTGTCCCCCGGACGAATCCCGAGGCCAGAGCGGACTCCCATCTGCCACTGCACCACGGCCCCGGCCTCGGCGCGCAGCACACGCGTGTCTCCTGCTCCCGGCTCACTCTCCGTGTCCCCCCAGGACCCCCGCCAGCCACAGCCAGCAGCACTGGCTGCCCCTCCCTCAGGAACCCCAGTCCTCCCCACCCCGCAAACGCAGCCTCCTCTCTCCCTGCCCTTTCCTCGAGGACGCATGAGGAATTGTGCAAATGAGCAAAGGTTTTACAAAGAAGAAATGCCACCAAAGGGCGTGTGCCTGGCCCTGGGCTGGACACTGGCCTCCACAGTCAGGGTGTTATCACACTGCCCTTGCCCCTGTTTAGGGGAGGGACGTGGGGGGGGAGGTCAGGGCTTTCCCAAGGTCACTTTGCGGGCAGACGAAGGAGCCGGGGTTGGAGTCCAGGTCGGGCCGGCCCCGGTCTCTAGACCATTCCCCGTTCTGGGCATCGCAGGAGCTGGCTGCCTGAAAGCCCTGTCCTCTCGCCGGCCTCAACAGCTTGTCCTGTTCACTTCCAGAGGGGTGTTCCTCAGGGTCCCCTGGGCCTGGGTCGCTCTTCTCCTACGGGGCAGGGGGGTGTGGGGCTGGCCACCTGCTCCTGGGCCGGGACTGATGAATCAGCAAACACTCGGCCCGAGCCCGAGGGACAGGCTCTCTGAGGCCAAAGGACACGTGACCCCTCGTCCTGGCTGGGCGCAGCGGCTTCGATTCAACAGGATCCTTCCAAGGAGCCGTGCCGGCCACAGAGGGGCGCACACAGCACCGCATTTCACCCTCTCTCTCCGTCTTGGAAACCCCAGGAAGCCGAGGAGGAGGCCGTTGGCCTCCAGCGGGGTTCCCAGAGGCCACATCTCACCCCCACACCCGAGCAATCACCTCTTTCCTGCCTGCAGGTGCGGGCGAAGACCCAGTGAGATAATGGCAGAGAATCCTGGAAACTCACTCCGCTGAACACGCTTGTAGGGAGGCTGCAGCAGGTTGGGGGGAAGGGGAGACACCCGGGGAGCCCGTCTCTCCAAACAGGCAGCCGGACCGTCATAGCTGCGCTCGGGAGCCCTGCGGTGCCTGGGCATTCTGGAAAGTTCTGGAGGGAGGGCAGGAGGGGAGCTACGACTAGAAGGGCAGTGGGAGGCCAGCACCCGAGTCTGGAGGAGGAGCCACCTCGGAGGTGGGAGCCGGTCAGAGCGCCCGCTGCTCCCATCCTGAGCCTCGGAGTCACCCCCGGGCGTGCTCCACACAGTGGGATTTTCTGCAAGCAGTGGGCTGTGGCTCCCACTAGAGTGGGGACGGGGGTCCTGGAGGGAGCAACCTGCCCCAGGACGTGCAGCCCGGACCTGCTGGAGCCTTCCCGCCTCCGCCCATGCAAAGGCCCAGGGGTGGGCGGAGCTGGAGAAGTGGGGGCTGGGGACAGACTGCACAGACAGGCAGGCAGGCCCGGGCGGGGGGCGGGGCCCGAACCTGAAGGCCGTGGAGGGTGATGGGAACCCACCGGAGGGTCTGAGCAGGAGGGGACGTAGTGGCCCCAGACTCCTCCAGCCCATGTGCCGGGAGACCCTCCCTTCCCTGGTGACTTTCCCTCTGGCCGCAGAGTCTCCTTCTGGACAGACATCTGGAGCAGGGAGGGGACATCTCTTTCTGGAGATAAGGTCCGGGCAGGCCTCCCTGGCAGCCGCCTTCAAGGACAGCTGCGGGTCTGGAGTCTGCCTCCCCGGGCCTGGAGGCGCGGGCATCTTTCTGATGATACGTTAGCCGCAAGGCCCTGGAGATTCCAGGGGCTCAACCCCTGTCGAGGTGTTTACAGCAAACTGCGACCGGAAACGTCTGCAGCCTTTGAAAACAAGCCACGACTTGATGGGCCCCTTTGCTTTGCTGTTATGGGCGCCTGACCTTGAACAAGGGTCAAGGGCCCCCAACTCGGAAATGGAATGGAGCTCAAGTACCTTTTTTAAACGCTTTTGCTCAACAGTCAATTTGGGAAAAATTTAAATGTTACCCCCCCCACCTCCATTAACAACAAAAATAGCTTTAGGGCATCTCATGGGGAAAAACATGGAATTTTTTAACAGCTCTTATGAGATCTAATCCATACATGACATAGTTCAGCCATCAAAGGCTTATAAGTCAATAGTTTCGGGCATATTTGGAGTCACGCTGTCAACGCGGTCAGTTCTAGAACATTCCGTCACCCTGTACCCTGCGGCTTCCCCTGTAATCTCTCTGTCACCCCAGCCCCGCCCATCACGGATCTGCTGTCCCTGTGAGGGTGCCTGTTCTGGGCGGGGTCAGACACTCAGCGGTCTCCCTGACCGGCCTCTTCCCCGCAGTCAGGGGCCCCCGAGTCGCGTGGACCCGTGGCCCATACGCCGTCCACGGCAGCACGGCCCACATTTCGCGTGCTTCTCATCGGAGGTGCACGTCTGGGAGCCCCCTCCGGCTCTGGGGAGGGACAGCCGCGAGCACCTGCAGACACATTTCTCTGTGAACCTCAGTGTGCGATCCCCCCGGACGCATCCTCACAAGTGGGACCGCTGGGTCCTACGGAGCCGTCCAACCTTCGGGGGACAGCCAGACTGCGCACCCCATACGTGACCCGTTTACTGAGAAGATTCACGAGCACTTCCTGGGGGCCATGAGCCAGGTGTCACAGCCTTTCTCTCCCTCCGTCCCCACAACCTGCCTATCTGGCCGAGGGCACGATTATCGTCCCCGCTGCCCAAGGGCAGGAACCGAGGAATCAGAGAGGTTGGGTCACCGAGCAGGGTGGCCCAGCTCGGGAGTGCAGAGCAGGCGGCTGAGCCCTCCCTCCCTGACACCTCTCGTCGGGTGGCCTCTCTCCCTGATGCCTGGATGACCCTGTGGCTCCTTCTGAGCCGCGTCCGTGCTCACCGTGGAGACCGGCAGCCCTGGGCCTTGTCGGATTCCTCCTGGGAATCATTCGGGCTGGGCCACAAGGCTGCGTGACCCTAACTGACTCATCCGTCCACACGGTAGCCACTACCTGGCCCGGCGTGGACAGAGCCCCACGGGGGGTGGGGGGGACGCCCTGCTCTAGACCAGCCACCTGGGGCACGCTGCCCGTGCCCTGTCCTTCCTGGTCTCCCGCAGAGCCACGTCGGCACGCATCTGTGATGAATCACGGCTCCCGTCTTGCCTGACTTGTCACACGCAGCGGTTCTCAACGCTGAGCCGCGCCCCAAGAATCAATCCCCCGGAGAGCTTATTACAACCCCAGTGACTAGGCCCCGCCCCCAACGATTCTGGGGCTGCCGGTCCCGGGTGCGGCCCGAGAATCTGCATTTCCAATGAGCTCCCAGGTGAGGCTGGTGCCACGGGCCCGGGGCTCCCCGGGGCTCCCCAATCGGAGAAAGTCTGCAGTACTGGGGCTGGTCCTCTGGAAACTTCTTTAGATAATAAGGTGCTTCGGCCTCCGCATGCGCAAAACCGTGTTTGCGAAATGATTCCTGTCTCACCTGGGGACCTTTCTGGACCTCCGCCTGGCGTCCTATGTGCTAACGAAGACATTCGTTTGGAAGGAAGGGGAGGGGTTTGTGACTTACCAGGGTGAGTCGGGACCCCTGGATCCAGACTTAGAAATGATCATCCCTGGTGGTGGGCAGTTGGGCACCACAGCCTCGGGGAGGCCCCTGTGGTCGCTGGCTGAGGCTGGGGGACCCGGGGACCCGGAGGCTCCGTCCTCCGCACTTGCTCCTTCTCGGTTACTGACCTGCTATCAGTCATGTGCACTTTAGTAAGTTCAAGTCCTTGGCTGTCCTCTCCTGGGAGATTTCCACCTCAAGCCCACAGCTCATCAGTGACGAGCAGGAGGCTTCCCATGGCTTTGTGTTTCATGCACCGGAGAAGCAAGGGGCACGGGTGTCCCTCCAGAGCCTCAGAGAGCAGCCGTCTCCTCTGACGCTGGGATGCGGGATACCCTGGCTGGGGTCCTGCTTCCCAGCGGCCCTGGGCTCCCGACCTGGAGGCAGGGGGGGGGGGGGGGGACCGGCTGCATCTGCCTGATACACACTAACGTCTGACTCTGAACGCCTGCTCTGTGGGCGACTGCCCTCCGAGGTCACAGGTCCCCTCAACCCTCTCTTGGATGAGGCCATGGGCGTCCAGACAGGCCAGGGGACTTGCTACCTTGACAACCCAGAAACCACAGGGTCAGGAAGGTGTCCAAGTGGGCTCCTTCTCGCTGACCCTAAACCCTACGAGCCTGGAACTCAGAAGAGGCAAGAGCTGAAGACGGTGTGGGGTCGCCGCATGTCGATGGGGATGTGGGGACACGGGTGGAGGCTCCCTTGGGGTGGACCCGAACCCAGGTACGCCTCCTGTCCTTCTGCTGGAAGGCCAGTGTGTGAGAGAGCTTGCAGTCCATATACACAGATGCGCGTCTGCATGCAGTGGACTGAACGGTGGCCCGTAGGCAGACGTGTCCACGTCCTGATCCCCCAGGCCTGTGACTGTGGCTGGATTTGGCCACACGGTCTTTGTTGTCGTGATTATGCTAAGGATCTCAAGACGTGATCATCCTGGATCATCTGAGCGGGCCCTACACCCAAGGACACGTGTCTTTATGAGACACAGACAAGGAGCAGACTCGGTCAGGGGAGAGGCTGTGTGGCGACAAAGGCAGAACCTGGATGACGCGGCCGCAGCCTGGGGCTCCAGGATCTGGAAGAGGCAGGAGGACCGTCCCTTGGAACCTTCAAGAGACGGGGCCCTGTGACACCCTGATTTGGACCTCTGGCCTCCAGAGAGAGGGAGATGTTCCCTCGTGGTTTTACGTCACGCAGCTTGTGATCATGTGTAACATACGCCACAGGAAATGCCTGCACTATGTATCCGCGTATCTGCATGCGTCTAACTACGGAAATAAACATCCACGGTGCTTCTCCAAGAGCGGCCTGGGGCAGCCTGCCGTCGAGGCTGCCGGGGCCCTTTGTCAGAGATAAAGATCCTGCACCGGCTCCCAGACCGATGGCACCGGCCTCCCTGGGGGGGAGGGGGCTGGACGGGCATTTCAAACCCGCCCCCCCTGGTTTGTGATGGCCCCGGAGGCCTGGGAACCCTGGGGTGGCCGTGAGGACGACCCGGGAGAGAGCCCCGCCACACAGCAGGGGCCGGGCATGTGTCCAAGGCGGAGAGGAGGGGAGGTCACCGGCAGGCCTTCCTCGAGGCTGGCGTGTGCTGCGGGCCCAGATGGCCGGGGTCACGGGGACCGGCCCCGCCTGGGGCGCAGCTGCTCCAGGGAAGGGCCGGGAACACAGAGAGGCTGCGGCCGGGCTGATGTGCGCCCGGCCTCCCAGCAGCTGCTCCGGGAATTCCGGGGCCCAGAACCCGGGCCAGGGCCCACATCCTGGGGGCAGCTGGCAGGGTGGGCCGCGGGGCCATCTGGAAGTTTCCGGGCCTCGGGGAACACTTATGTAACTGGTTTGGAGGGGGAGCTTGGAGGACGGGTTAGCTCGGAGCCAAGGACACACAGTGTCCCGCACTCTGGGCCAGGGGACGTGTGGGCCCTACGGTCCGGGCCTGGCGACGAGAACCTTCTCTTGCCTCGACATCACGGGGCTCCCTGGGGGGTCGAGGGGCTGAGCGCAGAAGGCCATGCGAGCTCTGTGAGCGCGGGACGTCCTGCTGTCACCCACGGTGCTCCGTGCGGGGCCTGGTGCACAGTAGGTGCTCAGTAATGTCCGCTGAGCGTGATCCTCGGGGGTCATCACCACGTTACCACCTCTCCTGCCGCCGTCCTTCCTAGGCTGCTGTGGCTACTGCCACCGCCATTGTCACTGCCGCGTCGTCCCTGCTGCGCGTCCCTGCTGCGTCGTCACTGCTGTGTCGTTGTCCCTGCCGCACCGTCCCTGCTGCGTCGTTGTCCCTGCTGCGTCGTCACTGCTGTGTCGTCATCCCTGCTGCATCGTCATCCCTGCTGCGCCGTCCCTGCTGCTTCGTCCCTGCTGCGTTGTCACTCCTGCGTCATCACTGCTGGTCCCATTTTTGCTGCTGTCACTATCACTACTACTATTACTCCTGCTATTGTTTTGAGAGAGAGCGAGCTTTCACGCCTGTCTGCATGCCTCTGAGCCAGGGAGCAGCAGAGAGGAGGGAGAGAGAGAATCCAGGCGGCGCGGAGCCTGGCTTGGGGCCGATCCCACGACCCTGAGGCCGTGACCTGAACTGAAGTATAGGGTCAGACGCCCCTCACCGCTGCTCCTGTCACTGCTATAAGTGCCATTACCGGTGGTGTCAATGCTGCTGCCGTCACGGCGATGCTAAAGACCGCCGCACTGCTGTCACCAGCTGTGGACCGTCAGTGCCGTGGGCCGGACTGTCCGTTTTCGCTGCCGTGCCTCCCGCTTAGCCTTCCGACGGCTTCTGTGAGCGCTGATGCCGTCAGTGTTACTACTACCGGCGTTATCTCTGCACTTCCTGTCACTGCTGCTGTTTGGTTGAAGCAGGCTTTGTCCCCCAGGTCTCTTCTGGGAGGGACAGTCGCCTCCCACGGGGGGCTTCTGGGCTCTAAGTCCTACACCGCACAGAACCGAGACCCCAAAGGGCCAGAGTCTTGGCCGCCCGAGGCAGAAGGAAGCCCTCCCATGGCCCGGAGGCCCGCCCCCCCCCCCCGAAGCGGTTGGGGGGGTAGCATGGACTCTACCCCGCCCCCAGGTGGTCCCTGAGCGTCAGGCACCGCCGAGCCGCGCTTTCAGAGGAGCCCGGCCATCTTGTGTCCTTCCGAACAAACGGGGCGCACCCTGCAAGGCTTCTTTCCCCCAAAACCCTGCCGTCTTGGGGCCAGAAATGAACCAAAACATTTCCTGGCCTCGGAAGCCCGGGGAGGGAGCACCTCTTAGTGTCTGAGAAGCCCACGAGCCGCAGGAAGATGTCAGCCACCCACGCTGTGCTTTGCTGTGCACGTTTCTTCGAGAGAAAGGAAGAAATCGTGACATGAAAGCTAAAGCACTGAACTGACGAAGAACCGTGGAGATTCAGAACTCAGTCCTCGGAGCCGGATTGAACCCGGGAGCAGAGAGCACCCCTCGGGAGAGGCTCTGGGGGTGAGGGCTGAGCCCAGCCTGCACATCCAGGGGACAGGGGTGAGGTTCAACGGAGAGCCGCCACGACCCTGCCCTCGGAGCCCCTCCACCTGCTCCGGCCGGCCAGTCACTTTCGGGGGGGAAAACGAGAACAGGACCTCCATCGGCGGCACGCGGCTCATCAAGTGTCTGTGTTTCCATGTGGGGTTTTCCCTAATCACGGTATTGGCACATGACCATCAGTGACTGTGGGGGAAACGGAGAGCAGGGAAAGAGGAGAATCCGCTGTTCAGAGAGGACCTCTGGGGACTGTTAGTGAATGTTCCTTCCACGTGTTTTCCGTACACGGTGAAGCAAATAATAGTGCAGATCACACTTCTTTTTTAAACTTAGGATGACAAAGGATTTTCTTCGCTCCCTCCCCAACCTAGAGTCACCTGGACCGAGACACTGTATGCCTAGAGACGCCACCGTTGGTCCAGTTTAGCTAATTAATCCAGACACCGTGGAGGCGGCTTTGACCCTGCTTCCTCCTCCCCCCAAAGCCCCTGCACCCCGAGTCCTGCTGCACGGTGCTCCAATATCTCTCAAGACACCCACTTCTCTGCTCCCCCACGGCCACCATCCCAAGCTGCCACCCAGCCGAAGGTGGAGAGAAATGTCTTAGAAATATCTAGCTGGGGGCGTCGGGGTGGCTCAGTCGGGCAAGCATCTGACTCTTGGTTTGGGCTCAGGTCACGGTCCCAGGATCATGGGATCGAGCCCTGTGTCAGGCTCTGCACTAAGCATGGAGCCTGCTTGGGATTCTCTCTCTCCCTCTGCCCATCTCTCCACGCCTTCCCCACTCTCTAAAATAACATTTTGAAAAAGGAAAGGAAAGAAAAGAAGAGGCGAGAAAAGAAAAGAAAAGAAAGGAAAAAAGAAAAGAAAATGAAAGAATTGGCTGGAGATCTTGGACCAGGGCTGGCCGAGGTCCCCCACTGGGTTTCTGGCTTCTACTCTAGACCCCAGCAATCTGTGCTCCACCCTGTCACACGGACGTGCTTTCCAAATGTGGATCTGACCGCATCACCCCCCAGATCACAACTTGAATGGCCGTAACCCGTTGCTTCTGGGATCAGGACCAGACTCCTCCTCCAGGAAGCCTCCCTGCCTGCACACACACACAGGCTCCCGCCCTGGCACCATGTGCCGCGCCCTTGTGCTTGCCGGGGTTGGTGGGCCCGCCATCCGCCCTCCCCGAGTCGCAGCCCGTCTGGGAGCCGCTCTGTCGGCGCAGGGAGCACGCGCTCGGTGGATGGCCGACCGCCAACACTCTCTGCGCCATCCACCACCGCAGGGTCCGGGCGGGGTTATAATTCACGCGGCAGCGGCGGGACTGTTTCCCGGATCCCGTTCCACACCCACCAGATCCAGGTGTTTGCGGCCACACGCTGAGGACAGCAGGATTGGGCGGATTTTCCTATCGGGGAGACAGACCTGCTCCTTGGACGAGGGACTTCCGGGAGCTCAGCAGGAAGTGGAGACTGGGGACCACGACCCCTGAACCCCTGCGGGTTGGTGTGCACCCCTGCCTCCCGGCGTGGGAAGGTTCCAGAGGCAGCCCCGTGCGGCCACCCCCTCCCCTCACCCGCGGTGTGGAGATGGGTTATCTGTCCCACGACTCCGGTGCCTGACCCAGCAGGTGCTTTGTGCCCCCTGGAGCCGGGGGCGGGGGAGGGGGGAGGGTGTCTGGGGCACCCTGGGCTCTGGGAGCCTCTGAGCAATGGGCTGCCCGCCAAGCGTGAGGACACGTGTCACGTGTTGGGGTTCCCGGGCCTGAGCGAGACGTCCGGACTTAATGGCACCGATTTTCTTTTTGTCTTATATTCTGTAACCTTTTATTCTGGTATAATTTCAAACCTGCAGAGAAGTTGCAAAAATAATATCGGGGATTCCTGCGCACCAGCTGTTTGCCGGTCCCGCTGTGTGTGCGTGCGCCCACGCGCACTTGAGAGTCAAGTGCGGGCTCCAGTCCTTCTGTTCCTCGGGGCCTCCGTGCGCATCTCCTACGAACGGGACTCGCTCTGAACTGAGCCGCACGACCTGAGCCGGGGACGCCCACGAGAGAACATGGGCGTGTTTACGGTCACCGACGCCCAGCGGCTCCGGCCCGCGCTCCACGGCCGTCCCGCTCCCGGGGCCCCAGTGCCTGCAGTCCGGCCGTGCCTCTCTCGTCCCTCTAGCCTGGGTCGGCTCCTCGGCCTGTCTTTGTCCTACTTGCTGATTTTGAGGAGTGTGTTTCTTGTTCTGACCCGCGAGCTGGAAGCCATGAAGCCGTTCTGAGCCAAGTTTGGAGAACCGAGCACGCTGTGGAATCGATGCTCCCACACCCGGTCGGCGCTCCTGTCCTGCCAGGGGGTCCCGCCGCGTGGCTGCGGGAGTGCTGGGGTGCGGGTGGCCTGGCCCAGCGGCTGACGGCCTGCTTCCCACCTGCCTGCTCAGGCTCAAACCCCAGTTCCGTTCCTTCCAGCCTGGGTGACCTCGGGCAAGTCACTTACCCTCTCTGTGTTAAAGTTTTCTCATCTGGGAAATGGGGGCAAGGCTGGTACCCACCTCGCGGGGCTGCAGCGGGGCTCGGTAGGTTAATACTGACGGAGCCGAGACCAGGGCCCAGCGCCTGTGAAACGGGCCTCGCGGGAGCACACGGCTGTCTGCTTTCACCCACATGGTCTTGGACGCACCCTGCGTCGGAACATGTCTGGGCACGGTGGCTCAGCCACACGAGACGTGTTCATGCGTCCCCCATGTGCTCTCCCTTGGGCTCTGCCTGTCCCTGCAGACGGGCACACACACACACGCGCACACACAGACGCACACACGTGCACACACGCGCCTCCGCTCGCCAGAGGGCAGAGCCAGCTTCACGCACGCTCCCCCGGGGCTAGCCCGCTGTCTCGTGCCCGTGCGTCACTCGCTCGCTGGCCCCTCGCAGGGTTAGGGTCCAGAACTCGCCGTGGCCGTTTCTGTCACTGCCCGCCTGCTCTTGTGACGTCAGGGGACACGTTTGCGGGGCTCTGGCGTGACCACCGGCAGCACGAAGCGTCGTGTGCTGTCACACGCCCCTTCCGCACGCCGTCTCCGGGAGTCCTCGTCACCCCCCTGCGAGACAGGTGCCGTGAGCGCCCCCTGGGGCCGGTAAGGAAGTGCAGGCACAGAGAGCTTACGGTCAGAGGTTGGCCAAGGTCGCACAGCTAGAAGGTCCACCCGGGGCTCGAACCTACTGGCTAACCCTTCAGTTATGCCCCGTCTGATGGTTCTGGGGGAGGAAGGCCGGGGCAGGGCTGGCTGGTGGCACAAGCGTGAGTCCGTGGGGCAGAAGCACTGAGATTTGAGGCCGAGGGGGAAACCGAGCCATGGTCCTGCCGCGCGGCGGGGAGCCCTGTGCAGGCGCGTGTCGGCCGTGGGACGAGTCCCCGAGGCAGGTGTGTTCTCCGCTGGGGCTCCGAGGGGGCGCTGAGCACACCCCGGAGGGCAGGGGACGCCAGGACACAGCACAGGCGTCCGGGGCCTCGCTGGGCAAGCCCGGGGACGTGCGTGTCCGGAGCACAACCTCCCGGTCACTCAGGATGGCCGAGCCTTGGCCAAGACCTTGGCTCTGCTTCTCGTCTGTGTTTCCTCGGCCAAAGGACGGAACCCGTGCCTCGGTTCCCTCCGGGGCTGACGGGCATGGCCATCCGCACGTCATGGGCAGGTGGGCACGGCCGTCCACACGTCGTCGTGGGCTGTCTTCAGGGCCGGGCGGGGAGGCCCAGCAGCTCGGCTCGGCGGAGAGGAGAGAGCAGGCCCTGTGCCCTCCCGGGCGAGCGGGCGAGGCCCCGGGGAAGGACGGGGCGGGGGGAGGGCAGTGGTGTGGTTCCAATTAAGCTGTTTATATGCGTCCTTGTCCGGTGACAAACGGCTGCAGTGACGGAGGATCATGGTTTCAATTTTCCATTGGGATCAGACGTCTCGCGGCTCTGCCAGCCTCGTCCGGAAGTGGGCAGGTCACCCGCGGCCCGGGAGCCAGCGACTGTCATTCTTGGCCATCAGGCCCCCGGGTCGGCCAGGGAAGGGGGACGGTCCTCATGGACCCGGCCTGGGGCCACGTGGGGTCCTTCCTGTTGCCCTTGCACACTTGTGTCCACGCACACCCCCGTGCAACTCGACCATCTCTTCCAGGGGGAGACCCAAGTTCACGCACGTCCACGCCCGTCTGCAAATGCCTGTCTCAACTGACCCATTTGGCCAGAGTGGGCTGTTTCCAGGCCGAGCCAGACAGGGAGGGTGGATGGAGAGGTGCAGGCAGATGAAGGGCAGCCTGGGCTTCTGGTAATTTCCATCTTGATTTTCAAGGTGCCACAGGCTGTGAAGGCGAGCCAGTGCAACTCTGGCCGGAAGGGAGTGCAACAGGGGGTCTCAGTGGGGACAGCGGCCTGGGAGGGCCCATGGTGGGGCTGGCACGGTGCTTGGTGTCGTCTGGAAAGATGGCGTCCACACCCGCCTCGCGGGTTGTGCCTGAGGATGCACCTGAGGCACCATTTTTTGAGCCACACGCTTAGGTTGCAGGAAAAGGCACCGTTTTATTTTCTATAGTGAACGACCTTGACCTTCAGCTCTCAGGGCTCCCCCCCAGACCCCACCCCATAGCTAACAACCTCAGTAACAAAACTGGCCATTGGTTTCCAGGTTAGCTGCATGCACGCAGGGCGCCCCGCCCCTCCCTGAGCTGACACTGCTTTAAACACGGACGTCAGAGCCCCTCGCCCCTCGGCCCCGAGCCCTCCCGCGGCTCCCCAGTCCCCCGAGCGGGAGCCCGGGTGCCCACCACGGCCTGGTGCTCCCTCGCCAGCGCTCCACACTGCCCTCCTGCCTCCCTTGGGCCAGGCTCGGTGCCCTCTCAGCTGCCCTCCATCGCCCCCTTCTCAGTGACCTGACCTCCCTTTCCTGACCGCCCTGTTTCACACGCTAACAGCCTCTGCCTCTGGCACTCCCGGCTGCCGTTGTCTGGTTTCTTTTTCTCCATAGCAATTTCTACACCTGACACGTACGATGGGTGTCCTGCCTGCCCCTTCCACGCCTCACCCCACCCCGCACTGCCACCAGGCAGGTGTTAAGCTCCACACGGGAGCCCACACACCAATGTCTCCTTTTCCACTTGTGGGACCTCTAGGACCTAGAAAAGTGCCTAGCACACAGTAGGTTCTCAAGAAACACTGAAGGGAGGGAGGGAGGGAGGGAGGAAGGAGGGAAGGAAAGGGGGAATGAAAGAAGGAAAGAAAGAAGTTAGAAAAATGGATGGATGGATGAATGGAGGAAGGAAAGACGCAAGCTTGGGGGATGGGTGGTTCAGCCTGCAGGCTGGGGAATTCTGCAAGTTCTGGAAGGAAGTGGGGGGGGGTCCCTTCTACGGTCTTGTTCCCCAGACTGATCTGGGGGCTTCAACCCCCCTTCCCCATCTGGCTTCATTCCGCACAAGAGGTGGGCACAGGTGGCCCTGCCCTCCTGTAAACAGAGAAGGGACCTGCCCCAAGGACACCGGGGAGCCCACAGGATGTCCGGGAGGGAAGGCTCTGCAGCCAGGACACAACGCCCAAGGTCACACCAGGACTGGTCCAGGGGGACCCACGTGCAGCCCTGGGGTGGGGGCTTGGACTCGTGTGTCCGCCCCACGCCCAAGGTTGCCAGATAAAACACAAGAGACCCAGTTCAGTTTGAACTGCAGACCTACAGTGAATATTGTAGTAAGTTCCACACAGTATTGTATTGTTATTATATTTTAGTTTCTTTAAATCCGTCATCGCCACCCACCACCCCAGGAGCCCCCACCGTTCCTCTGGAGAAGTCTCGGGACACCAACTTCCTCGCGTCGGGGGCTTCCAGTTCAAGGTCACCTGGCGCACCCCGGCTGCAAGGGACTCTGGGAAAGTGAGCATCAGATGCTCTGCGCGTCTCCAGGGGAGGGGGTGCCCTGCCTCACGGCCTGGGGACCCCCCGCGATGGCCGGCACCTGGCTTTAGGCTTCTCCCCCCTCTTCTCCGGAGAGCCTGGCAGCAGCAGGGCCAGGCTCTCCCCAAATCTCTCGTGTGTTCCGTGAGATGTGACTTCTGCAACCCAAGCATCCTTCCATCTGTTTTCTCTGCCAGAGACTTTTAGTTCTATTTACACAGATCTCCGCTAAAAGGAACTAGGCCTCCTTGGAGAAATGGCTGATCCGGGGCCGGGGCAAGGGAAGGACGAGATGAGCTGGGAACATCGTGTTGTGCCAGGAAGTTGTGCCAAAACGAGAGGACTGTGTCAGAATCGCAGAGAGCGGCTGGGGTGAGGGAGCAGCGGAGCAGACAGGGAGAGTAAGGCGCTGTGAGCGCGGGCGAGAGACAGGACCCGGAGGGCCGTATCGGTGTGTGTGTGTGTGTGTGTGTGTGTGTGTGTGTTTGTGCGTGCACTCGTGTGTGCGTGTGTGGCATGCATATCACATGTAAGGTAGGAGGAAGGCATAGTGTAATTACATAAGTTTCTCTCTGGGGCACCGGAGTTGGGGAGGGTGGGGCTCAGTCGATTAAGCATCCAACTGACTCTTGGTTTCGGCTCAGGTCGTGGTCTATGGTTCGTGGCTCCGTGACACAGCGCAGAGCCTGCTTGGGATTCTCTCTCTCCCCCTCTCTCTGCCCCTCCCCCACCTCACCCATGTACACGCACACTCTCTCTAAATAAACAAATAAACCTGAAAAACTCAAGTTGCCATTGACGACCACCCTAGGGTACCTGTTTCAGGCAGCAGTGATCAGCGGAGGCTGAAACTCGGGACTGATGGCTTCCTGGGGAATCGGATATTTACAGGCTCCACATACGTCCCCCCGAGATAATTATTTATGACAAAAAAATCAACGGAGAAACCGGGCAGATGCCGCCTTTACCAAGTGATGAAAACTGATGTCGGTGGCAAGGGAGCCCCCGGCCGCGTGCCTCCCACCGCCCACGGGGATGGACGGAGCGCCACTGGTGTGAGACGCCTGCCCGGGAGGCCATATAATGTGTCTGTGTCAATTTCCCCATTTAGATCATTAGTCTGCGGTCGTGTACGGAAAGGTCTCCTTCTGAGTGAGAGACTATCTTCATTCTTGGGAAGCGCACACTAACACGGCTAGAGATGAAGAAGGTCTCGTGTCTGCAGCTTCCTCTGAGTTAATTTAGGAAACCAAGGCTCCAGCAGATGCGAGCGTGAGCGCTAGTGTCCGGAGGACCCGGGCGGAGGGTGTATGGGAATTCTGGCAGCTTTCTCCCAAACCCCCTGCAGGTCTCAAACGATGGCGAAAGAACAAGTTAACCCGCCTGGGGGCTCAGTCAGTTAAGCGTCCGACTTCAACTCAGGTCATGATCTCACAGTTCGTGGGTTCGAGCCCCGTGTCGGGCTCTGTGCTGACAGCTCAGAGCCTGGAGCCTTCTTTGGATTCTGTGTCTCCCTCTCTCTCTGCCCCTCCCCCACTCGTGCTCTGTCTTTCTCTGTCTCAAAAATAAATAAGCTACATAAAAAAAAATGTTTTAAAGAAAGAGTTACAAAAACAAACACAAAGTCTGTCTAGGAAGTTAAAAGCCAAAAGTGACTGTTTTGTTGCTGTGGTCCCTCCAGGGCCTCCCTTCCCTGAGGTAGAAGCCGGCGCAGCAGGGGCGGCTACCATCAGCTGCCACGAGCCTGAGGTCTTGACCAGAGGACCCAGCAGCTAGAAAGTAGGGGAGGGACCCCAGAGAGGAGAGCACTGCAGCGGGGGAGGGTCCAAGTCTCCCGCTGACCCTTGGACGGTGCAAACCCAGGGCAGCGAAGGCCGACAAAGTCCGGATGATTTCAGCTGCAGGCTGTGCGGTGAGGCGACGTTCAGAATTAGAGCGCAGACAGGTTAGTCTCCTGGTCACAGGCTGACCATCTGCTTTTAAAAACACAGTTTTAGGGGCGCCCGGGGGGCTCAGTAGGTTGAGCCTCCGACTTCGGCTCAGGTCACGATCTCACGGTTCGTGGGTTTGAGCTCCGCATTGGGCTCTGTGCTGACAGCTCGGAGCCTGGAGCCTGCTTCCGATTCGGTGTCTCCCTCTGTCTGTTCCTCCCCCACTCGCGCTCTGTCTCTCTCTCAAAAATAAATAAAGATTAAAAAAATTAAAAAACAACAACAACACAGCTTTACTAGAACACAGTCACGTCCCTCCTCTTCTGTCCCATCGGGGGCTGCCTTCACGCCACCACCACGGAGCTGAGTGTTAGCAACAGAGACCCTACAGCTCACGATCCTAAGACACTCATTGGCTGGTCCTTTAAGAAAAAGCCAACCCCTGCTCTAGAGAAAAGACCATCAATGGTGGGTGACCCCACCCCCCCATGACCCAGACATAGGGATTAGCTGACATAGATCCATGCCGCAATCATAAACGAAAACATCTTCAAATTAAATGAAAAAAAAAAAAAAGGAATTTCATGGAGCATTCGAAAATCAGATAAAGAACCAAACGAACATTCTAGAGCTGCAAAAGACCCAATCCAAATTCCCCTTCGTCCTTGTCCCTTTTCCTTCCCAGAATATCTATGACACGCTGGAGAACAAGCAGTCAGCTTCCTTTTTTTTTTTTAAACGTTTATTTTTGAGAGACAGGGAGACACAGAATCCCAAGCAGCTCCAGGCTCCGAGCTGTCAGCACAGAGCCCGACACGAGGCTCGAACTCGTGAATCGCAGGATCATGACCTGAGCCGACTCAGACGCTTAGCCAACTGGGCTGACCGGGCGCCCCTAAGCTGTCATCTTTTGAGCATAGGACACACGCCATGTGCTGAGGAGGACAGAACAGGAAGCGGGCGGCCACTGGAGATTTCCCAAGCACGGTATCCCTGGACCTCCTACCTTCTGCTGCGGCTGGGTCTCTGTTACCTCCAGCCAAATGCATTTTTTACAGACACTTTGATAAATAAAATTGAATTGCAGTCGAATCTCATTTGGCAAATGTGATCGAATTAGCGAGTCCTTGAAGGAGGTGTGTGCTAATGACAGCATATATTTGGCGTCATCCCGTAGCTGGCACACGGGGGCATCTGCGTAGGTGAATTCCCTTGCCACCTCCATGAGTCAGGCGGGTGTTGGGGGCAGGGGGGCGGGGAGGGCGCACCCTGGAGACCGCAGCCACGAGGGGGTAAGGAGGTGACAGCAGGCTGCCGGGCAGGCGCATCCCTGTCTGCGTGGTGACAGCCACAGGGCCCAAGGAGAAGTCCTTCCCCCACCTCAGAGCCAGGCCGGTGCTGACGGAGGGAACGGGTGTAAGGGCCCCTCTCCCTACTTCTTTTTCTTCTTATTTATTTATTTTGAGAGAGAGAGCACACACGAGCTGGGGAGGGCAGAGAGAGGGAGAGAGAGAATCCCAAGCAGGGTCCATGCTCTGAGAGTAGAGCCCTCACGAAACCGAGAGATTGTGACCTGAGACAAAACCAAGAATCGGACCTTTAACCGACTGAACCACCCAGGTGCCCCTTAAGGATCTAAAAGATGTTTTAAGCCCCACTGGCAGTTCAGGACAGGTTTCGGTTTGGTGTGAAAAATTGGAAAGTGGACGGATGACAAATAAAAATGATCCAGAGCAACATAATGGCTCTGGGACCACCTGCCTAGCCAAGAGGTTATTGTGTTTTCCTTCCTTTAGAATGAAAATGTCACGGTTCGAGGATCCAGGATTTCGGGGCTTCGTGTCACCGTCCCTGGGGCCTCGGGGTGCTCTGGGCAGGGCAGAGGACGGGAGGGCAGGTCTCTGCCAGCAACTAGAATCAGGGAAGGGGCCTTAACGTCATTCTAGTCCAAGAGTCTTCCAGCTCCTGCTTATATTCTAGGGGCGGGGAGTTCACTCCCTCTCCACACGAGCCCTTTCATCTTTGGGCAGTTTTACCAATTAGGAAGTCCTCTGTTGTAGTTGGTGGAGGTCTGTCCCCCTGGGGCCCGTGCCCGTGGGCACTGGAGCAACAGAGGAAGCCCGCGGCGGCGCTGGCTGCACACCAGGTGTGAGCACATCTCAAGTGTGGCCTCACCCCATCCACATAACCACCCCGGGGCCTTTTACAGAGGAGGCCGTGGTGCTCAGAGAGGTTCAGGGTCTTGCCCAGAACCACACAGCTGGTGGAGTGGAGTCAGGATTCGAACTCAGGCATGTCTGGGTCCCACCTCTTAACCGTGACCCTCCCCCGCAACGGAAGCAAATCTGCATGTATTTCAAACAGCCTTCGAGGCCCCCCCACCCCCGTCCCTCTCTCTACTCCCACGGAGCCTTCCCGTCCTCCCAGGGCTTGCTTGGGACAAACCTAGGAGTGGGCGTGTGGCCTGTTGAGGATGAAAGGGACTTAGAATGGGGGCAGGGGTGACACCAGGAACGATTTCTTCCCTGATAAGAGGAACACTGTGGGGAGAAGGCCCGTCCGCTCCCGCCGGGCGTCCTGCCTCAAGCCCTGGGCGCGGGGACGGCGTGCTGCGCGGCGGCCGTGGGAGCACGGAGCAGGGGTGAGGTCCGGAGCGATTCCGCCAGGAGCCCCCTGGGATCATCTCCCTCCCGACTTCACACCGAAGATGCTTTGCGCCGGGATGGCCCGGAGGGCTCGTTCCCAGGGTGCCGGCTGCACCCCTGAGGTTTGGCAGGTCAGGCCGGGGCCACTAGACGGGCTTCTCTGCCACCTTCCGCCGGGAGCTGAGCTCCCCGAGCCCGGGGCTGGGGCACCAGGCACCAGGGCACTCAGCACGCACGCACACTGCTCTGCCCCGTGTCCGGCCACTTCGACGAGGAGGGAGCCAGCTCCCCTTGCGGCCACCGCCTTCCCCAGCGGCTGCAGCTCCGACATATGGAGGCGTGGGGACGGGCACAGGGCTGTGGGACGTCAGGATTCCGGCTGTGGGGTGAGAGTCCGCAGGACTGGGCAGGGGTGGGAGGGGGGAGCTTGCCAGTGGCCTGTAAGATCCGCCATGAGGGCACGTCTATGGACTTGACCATGAACTCGCCAGAAACCGGCATTGGCCCAACATCCGTCATTGTCCAATCCCCGTGATTTCTGCGCTTGTGTGATATTTTAATTAGATCAACGTTTTAACAGTGTAAATACACTCATCACGGAGGAGAGCTATCCCCACCACCACCCAGGAGAGCCGTGACCGAGAACACAGCGGCAGAAGCACTGACGGTGGGCGAAACGAGCAGCCAAGCTTGGAAGCCTCCCGCGGCGACAGAGAATTAGGACACAGGGACACACGACTGCAAACTCACCGATGTCCCCCTCGCTCCCCACGTTCACAGGTCAGAGCCCTGACCCCCAAGGTGACTGTATTCGGAGACGGGACCTCTAGGAGTTAATTAATTCCGGTCCAATGGGATCATAGGGCAGGGCCTTGGTCCACCAGCACAGGTGTCCTGATAGAAGACACGCTGGGGGCGCCTGGGGGGCTCAGTCGGTTAAGCGTCCGGCTTCGGCTCAGGTCATGACCTCGTGGTTCAGGAGTTCGAGTCCCACATCGGGCTCTGTGCTGACAGCTCGGAGCCTGGAGCTGCTTCGGACTGTGTCCCTCTCTCCCTCTGTTCCCACCCCGGCTCTCAAGTAAATAAACATTTAAAAAATTTAAAGAAAGCAAAGCAAGCAGCCACGGCACGGGGGATGCACGCACGGAGGAAAGAACACAGGGGAAGGCGGCTGGCTCCCCAGCACCGCGGACGCCTTGACCGTGAACTTCCGGCCTCCGGAACGGGGGGGAACTAGACCTCTGTTGTCTAAACCACCAGGCCTGTGGCACTTGGTGGTGGCCGCCCGAGCGGACAAACGGCTGACACACAGAACGTGCCCCGGGGGCCGGCAGCGTGCGCGTCCCTGGGAGCCCGTGAGAAGCGCCTGCTTCTGCTCACCCAGGACCCTGGACCGACTCCACGTGTCGGCAGCCCCCTCCCCCACCCCACGCCCGGCTTGCACACTTTAAGGGCCGCCTCTCGCCGCTCCTCCGGCGGGGTCTCCCCGCGGCTCCAGAAAATCCCTCGGCGATGAGCGCGCCGTGCGCACGCCTACAGACGTGTCCCGGGCTGGTTCTCAGCGTTTTTATTTCACAGACGGTTCAGGTTTGTCCAACAAGAGACACGTCACAGAGACACGTGAGAGATCAACCCACTTTTATTGAAACAACAGCATCGTGGTCCCGTTCACGCAAAGCACACACGCAGTTTACAATAAACTTTCGTACACAGGAAGTCGTAAAATACATCATTTTTCATAGAAAAAAGCACATACGTAAGCTGTGGGCTGAGTGAGCCTACAGTGTAAGACCCAGAAACACAACGGGGTGAGAATCCGAAGGAAACGAGAGCTTTTGGTTCTGCGGGGCAGGAGCCCCTAAAAACACTGCTGGCGGATTTGTCGTCTCTTTGTGGGTCAGGGGTCCTGTGAACATGCAAATTAGAGGTGGTCTCAGGCGCTAGGGGCCTCGCCTTTGGACCCGTTTCCACTTTCAGGAGAAAAATGGCTCCAGTTTCAGAACGTCTGTAAGGACGGGAGGGACCGTCTACCCTGTTAGGCCGGCCCAGCAGACATTCGGGAAGCAGGCGTCCGCCAGCTCTGAAAGTTCAGCTTCTCCCTCGGGCAGGACATTCCACACACACCCTCAACCAAGACCAGAGTCTCGGCAAAGCCACCGCCACCGAGGCTGGTCACAGAGCAAAGTCTGTTGGAGCCTGAGTCTAGCCGTACGACATCTAGAATCCAGAAGTTTCCAAGCACTCAGATCTTTGGCTGTGACCAGACGGGCTGACCAAACTCTTCTGCTCTGACATTCGGGGCAGAGTCGTCAAAACCTGCGAATTTTTCCCAGCCCACAAGGCACAGAGGGGGGACCGGCTAATTGCAGCTCTGTGTGCTAAGAGTTTCACCGCTTTTACCAGCTCCCTCAAGGCGGAGGGACGCCTTCTGCCCCCAGGCTGTGAATTTAGTAGGGATGCACTGGGCCACCGGCCCAGGGAGACTTCCACGTCCAGACCCTCTGAGCTTTGCTTTAAAAAAGAAAAAAGAAACAAGAAACCCTGCCTGTGAGTTCCTTTGTGTTTCCAATGTATGGACGGGGTGTGTTCACAGGCGGGCCGCTGCCAGCCTGGAGGCGGAGGGGGAAGGTTACCTTCTGCAAAGAAACGCTATTTGCGAGAGGGTGTTTTCTCTCCCTGTGGGTTTCTGGTCTGGGCTTGTGAAGAACTTTTGTAAAGTGATAGCCAGAGAGCACCGCGCTCCTCAGAGCCGGAGGAGCATTTGGCAGGAGCCGTCCCACAAAAACAGGAAGAGAGAACCTTCTACGGCGTTACCGCCGCTCTGGCCGTTGGGTCGTGGGCCGGTTTTGTGACCACACGCCGCCCCTCCCCCGGGAGCTGCTCACCGAGGCGAGGAATCACCGAAGGATCCATTCCTCCCGCTGCTGAGAAACTAGGTCACCCACGGCCGGGGACGCTGCACATCTGACTGTCACTTTTTCAAAGCATCAACGGAACAGCGGAACCGACAGACGATTGGAGTTTGTTTGTTTTTTAAAGTAAGAAGAGGGGCTGCCTGCAGAACGGCTCACGAAGCAAAGCCCCGGTGGGGGGATCATGCACAAACCAGTCCGGGCGGGGGCGAAGAAAGGATTCTGGTTCATTTGTCTTCAAGGAGACCAAAGGTCACGGCAGCAAACAGACGGGCCACGCAGACGAAGGGAAGGACGAAGACGAGAAAAGTCGGGGTGACCGCGGGACCTCAGCCAGCCCTCTGTCCACAGAGCCAGCCTGCGCGACGCAGGGGGCTGGCGAGGACGGGCCCCTCGGCCCCTTGTTCCAGCCCGCGTATCTGACCAGCAAACACTAAATCCATTTGCCTCCGCTGCTGGGGACGGACTGTGTTTTCCAAGGTTTTAAATAACCACCTTCCACTCCCTTCCTGAAACCCTTGGGATGGTAGAGAGGCCCCTCCCGCCCCTGCCTGCCTCCCGGCGGGACCCCCGAATCCTGCCACGTCCCCGGGCCCGGAACCTTCCCCCCACTTCCCCGCCCGCCAAAGAGCCCTGGGAAGGAGCACCTTGGTGACTGTCCGTGCAGAGGGGGTGCTCAGACCCAGACCCCGGCCTCAGCAGGGCCAGTCACCGGCTGCCCGGCCGGGACCCCAAGGGCGCTGTTTCTCTGTGCGGTTTGAGACAAAGGCACAAAGGGTGTGACACTGAACGCCACTGGAAGGAAGTTTCCCGCCTCTCTCTACCCCTAGCCCACCCCCCAAAACGACAAAATAAAAATAAAAAGCAAAACCCTGAAGCCCCCTTGAAGCCCCCTTTCTCCCGGCACTGGGGATTCACTGCCTGACGGCAAAGATCCGGAAGGCCTTTCCATCTCGGGGGGTCCTCAGGCTGCAAAAGAAGGCAGAGGGAAGGTTACCACAAGGTCAAGAGGCCTTTGACAGCCAGCCGGGAAGGGAGAGCGGGGTGTCCCCGGTCCCCGAGGTGGAAGAGGCATGGCCGAGGGACGCTTGCCCGCAGCGGCTGGACACACAGGCCGCCCGAGCCAGGGACAGCCAGCCCACTCCGTGTCCCCGCGCGGCGGCCTGGGTCCGAGCCCAGGGCGGGCAGGGCCGTCAGCTTATTTTCCTGGACCTCCGGGATTCGCCGGCCCCGGTCTGTCTGACCCAGGTGCACCCTCCCAGACCGCCGCCCGGTGACAGCCACCACCTGCCAACCTCAGTGGCGGCCGTCTGGCTGGCTGATGGGCAGGATGGCATAGAAACGATGGCGCCTGAGCCGCTGCTACGGAACAGGGCACACGGGCGAGGCTCGGACGCGCACCAAGCACCTCGAGAAGCACTCTGAGCGCGCCTTTTACCTTCTTCCCCGGGCGGGGGCAGGGGGGGCATTAGTGACCCTGGTTTGCAGGCGAGGAGACAGAGGCAGCGAGAGAGAAGCAGGACTCCCCCGAGGTCACACAGCCACCACAGTCACACGTCAAGTAACGGCAGAGTTCAATCCTCCCACTAACTAAAGGCTTAAAAAAAAACTACACACACAGCTCCCCTGTGCAACCTGCCGAGAAATTCCCTTTTTAGGTGCACAATCCAGGGATTTTTAGAGGTTTTACAGGGCTGTGCAATCACCCCCACAAACACCCCAAAAGGTCATCCATGCCCAGTTTTAATGAGTCCCCCTCCCCCAGGCCCGCCGACTTCCGCGTGTGCGGATTTGCCCGTCCCGGACATTTGGTGTAAGTGGAATCGTGCATCGGGGGGCCTCCTGCACCTGGCTCCCCTCACTCAGCTCGGTCCCCGAGGCCCATCCCGCGTGGCGGCGTGGTCCAGACCTCATTCCTGCCAGGGCTGGGTGACGTTCCGCCAGCGGGAGCATGTAGTGCTTCCGCCCCCCAGTCCTCGGGCATTCACACCCTTCCTGCCTCGGGCTCCGTGACGCATGCCGCCGTGAACACGGGCCAACAGCGCAACCATGAGTCCTCACAAGGGTGTGCCGGCCAATCCCGGAGGACACACAGCTGCGAGCGGCTCCTGCTGGGTCATACGTTAAGTGACTGTTACCTTTTTTAAGAAGCTGCCAAACCGTTTGCCAAAGCCGCTGCCCCACGGGACGCGCCCCGGCCGCACGGGAGCTGCCTCACGGGTTGGTATTCAGCCGCACACGCGGTTCGCTGTTACAGCAAAGTCGCAGCTAACTGGGGCCCCGGCAACGGACGCTTCGGAGCCCCTAATAGTTTGCTCTTGTAAACAAGGCTGTGGGAGCGCAACCCGGGCCACGGGACTTTCTGCGCAGGGCTGAGGGCGCCCGGGGACAAGCCCTCAGGAGTAGCATCGCCGGATCCCAGGATCCGCGCACGTGCAAGCCGGACACTTGCCCAACACCCTCCGTGAAGGTTCCCCTGACTGACGAGTCCCACCCCCGCTGCACCAGGCACCTGCTCAGCCCCGAGCTCGCCCTGCAGCGCATGGTATCCGGCTTCTGGTTCACGGCCACTCTGAACTAGGGCGGGGCATCCAACTGGAGTTCTAACTTGCATTTTGCTCGTTATGAATGCGTTTGAGCGTGAGAGTAACCACCCAGCCAGGATCTTAGTGTGACTTCCTGGGGGGGGTCTCCGCTCCCGATGAGATGGGGCCAGACTGGAACCCGCAGGACCAAGGGGCCCCTGCGCTCCCGGACCGCTCGCCAGGGTCAGCCATCCTTGGGAAGCAGGCTGCTCGGAATTCCTCCTGTTCCCCCTTTCCCCATGGCAGCTTCGTGCCCTTGGCTCCCCTGAGACTGGACCTTTGGAATGGGTATCCGATGGGGGCACCTGGCGAGATGGGCTGTGCAGAAAAGCCAGGCCTTGCGGACGGAGCAGGATGTGGGCCAGCAGCTGCCCACCAGTCGCCCCGGCTGCCCTGCTGGTGCCTGGGAAGCTCGGGTTCCAGGGCCTTCCAGGGCCCTCCTCAGGCCTCTGGGCCGCAAGACTTCCCCAGATTCTCGGCCCAAATGAACGGTCTGGGAGAACCAGCCAGAGCCACAAGGCTCCTGGCCATTCCTCCCGGCCGGGGAAAATTCCAGGGCCATGTCTCTGCCTTATTACTGTAAATTTTACAGATGGGGCAGCGGGGTCTCTGATCACAGGGCCCCAAACAACCTAGGGACAAGGGGGCCATTCAGGATGTCACCCGTCAAGCCCCCGAGGCACCTGGAGGTCTCCCCTGGACCTCTCAAGCATCCCTGGAGCAGCCTGTCCACGTAGGCGGCAAGAGCAGGCCCTGCCGAATGGGGCGTGGATTTCTGAACGCATCAGGCCAGCGTGCCGACGTCGCCCAGGGTGTCCACACAGCAAGCGGGGGGCTCAGCTGCTGGCTCAGGCGAAGAATTCCTCCAGGCATGGCTCCTCTGGTGCACCCCCATCTGTCCGTGCCTCAACTGCTAACTGAGCCCCAGCCCAGCCGGCTAGGTCGACGGCTGTGCGTGTCTGAAGGAGACTGACGAACAGCAGACCGGCCTGGCCACCCTCCAGCTCTGGGCCCTGCCCTCGATTCTCTCCCTGGACGACTCGTAACCCCTGGATGTAGAAGACGGAGGGTCCGTTGGCAGCAAGTCTGCACAGGTTTTCAGAAAAAAGGTATTTTGAAAATCTCTCAACGAGTTCTGAACAAACCTCTGAACTCAGCAATCTGTCTGTCGTCCAGCCAGTGTGAGGCTGAACACCTACTATGTGCCAGACACAGGCCGCGTGCTGGGGACAGCGGGTTAAACGAACTGATGGGGTTCCTGCTTTCATGCCGATGAGTCTGGGGGCCGGGGACTCACAGCTAAAATCGCAGAGAGTGACGGGTCCTCAGGTGAAACCACCCAGGGATAGGAGATCCGAGCAGGGCAGGGGTGAGGGACACAGGGAGATGGGGCAGGAGCAGGGCAGGGGTGAAGGATAGAGGGAGAGGGGGCAGGAGCAGGGCAGGGGTGAGGGATAGAGGGAGAGGGGGCAGGAGCAGGGCAGAGGTGAGGGACCCAGGGAGAGGGGACAGGAGCAGGGCAGGGGTGAGGGACCCAGGGAGATGGGACACAGCAGGGTGAGGAGACATCTGTGCACTGGGCTGAATGACAAAGAGACCCCCCCCCTCCCCTGTAGGAAAACATGGCAGCTGGGAGTCCGGGGTCGGGTGGGAATGGGTGCAAAGGCCCCGGTCTCCGTGTCCCCCAGAACTGAGAAGCCAGTGCATGAAGGGTAAGGAGGAGGAACGAGGCATCAAGAGGGGGGACGGACGCGCAGGGGCTGCCTCAGCTGTAACCTTGCCAGGTAAGGGAGAGGACTTCGTTCTGGCCACCCTGGGGGACGCTGGGGGCCGCCGGGGGCAGGGTGTGGTCTGCACGGACACCCGGGTCTGCGGCCATGACCAACCTAATCTGCTAAAGGGAAGTTTCCTTGCAAAACTGCCAGGAAGGCCCCCGGGCTTGCGCAAAGATGTTCCCTGCCGTGTTGTTTATGACAGTAGAGGGCAGGAAGCGGCCCGGATGTCCGCCCGCCGGGCTCGCGGTGGTGGCCCTCCACCGCGCATCACCGAGAAAATCGTTAGCCTAATGATACGGGTAGTCCGACCCCTTCAGGTAAAACCAAAACCCAAAAATAAGGCGCTTGTGAACAGAAAAAACTCTGGACGGAAACACATCGGAATGTTTATAGTGGTTGTTTCTGGGTGTGGGATTTTCCGTGATGATTTCTTAAAATTATTTTCTTAAAGTGTCTTAAGATTAAGATGTTAACTTCTTAAAATTAATTTAAGACTTTTAAAAAATGTTTATTTAGAGAGCGCAAGCAGGGGAGGGGCCGAGGTGGGGGGCAGAATCCCAAGCTGACTCTGAGCCATCAGCACAGAGCCCAACACGGGGCTTGAACCCTGGAACTGTGAGATCATGACCTGAGCCGAAGGCAAGAGTCGGACGGAGCCACCCTCCGTCACCCACTTAAAATTAATTTGTTAAAATTATTTTAAAAGTATGTCTTGAGGTCTAATTTTATTTTAAGAAGGAGGAAAGGAAGTGGGGGAGAGAAAGCCAAAGCACGCGCCCCTCGCAGAACTGGGGGAACCAGAATCGGTGGGGGAGCCCGGGGAGCCCCCGGCTGACTCTGCGCCCTCGGCGGCTGGGGCGGAGCTGTGACAAGGGTGCTCTGGGAAGCGTCCAGGGTCTGCGGCCTCAGGGGTCACCACTCGGCCCCGGTTAGTGGTCTGCAGCCTGGCCGTGGCCACGTGCCCGACCCCAGTCCCCTCTGGGCCCGCAGCCCCGCCCAGCGGTCCGACCCGACGATGCCACCACGGTCCTCGCCCCTCGTCGTCACCCCACAAGATCTCCAAGCTGCTTGCCGCTTGCAGAAGGCGGACCCAGGCTCTGAGAGATGACGCAATTGGCCCCGAATTGAACACCCGTCCCAGGTCCCGCCAGGATGTGGACCCGCGTGTGTGGAGACCTTGGGACCCTCCCCTAACCATCGTCCTCAGCCATCAGGCTGTGGTCCCGCCTTCTCCGAGGGGGACACTGGCCCACCCCAGGTGGCGGTGAGGGCCCTTCGGGGGGAGGGGGAACCTGCAGGCCCGCGAGGAGCTGCGAACATGGGAGCCAGAGCTGCGGTGAAGATCACTCGGGGAGAGACCGACGGACGCGCCGTCACGCGCACAGACCACATGACAACAGGGCACGTGACTCCGGTGGGCGCGTGGCGGCCTGTCCCGGGAGAGACGGGGGGCTTGCCCACCAGCTGGCGGCCCGCTCCGTGGACTCAGGGGACCCCGTGTCAGAAGGACTGCAGGAAAGGAACTTTGACTGCCCTTCTGGCTTTTAAGGGGCGATTTCTGCTTTATTATTAAGAAATCTCATTTCTATGCGTGTGCGCACAGGCGTATTAATATGTACACACGTATGCGTGTGAATGCGCGTGTGTGTATTTTGTTCAAGGATTTGGACCCTGTTCTCCCGAGTCTCACCCGTTTACTGATCTTGGAGGAGACTTCAAGGGTTAGAGCGCAGACCTTCTCTGCACCCTGCTGAGCCTCCGTCCACGTCTGTAACGCAGGGTCGGTGAAAGCGCCCGCGCCTTGGGGACGTTGGGAGGAGTGTGCGGCCTGTCCTGGGCCGGCGCCGGCAGGAGCTCGGGGGCCCTAAACTGCAAATACGTCCTCCCTGCTCGGTCTAACCGCGTTCCCCCGCCGGGGAAGGGACGGGGGCCGGCACGGGGAGGGCACCCGCACGGCGACGAACGCACCATCCGCGCGAAAGCACAGACTCAGCAACGTGTCTTCCATGAAATACAAGACTACTCTTTAGGGAAGAGTTCAGACCAGTGCGTGTAATACGACCTTTCGGTGCACGTGGGGGGGCTGGGGAGGGGCAGGCAGGCCTGAAAAGCTGTGAAGGAACAAGTAACGGAAGGTACCCGGGCACCTGCAGGGCACTCTTATTTTCTACTCTCTACACTTATTGTTGAAATAGGCACGTATTGCTTTTCTAATAAATATGTTTAAAGTTAGAAACAAGTGTACGCGGCATGGAGGGCTCACCTGGCCCCCCCGGGACCCACGTCCGGGGACCGGTCTAATCTGGGGCGCCCCACGTACTGGTAAAGAGCGTGGGTGCTGGGCTAGCGGCCTGACTTCAAGTCGTGGTTCTCGCTGGCTAACCTCGAACAAGTCACTCCACCTCTCTGTGCCTCCCTTTCCTTGCTGATAAAGTGAGGCTTCCTGGGGTCCCCAGCTCAGGGGGCTGTTGGGGGAATCAGATGTGCTAACGTGCACAGACCTTGGAGGGCGGGAAGGGGGAAACCCGCCGGTTTGCGAGGGAGGGAGCCCGACGCCCTGCCAGTGTGGAGGAGGGGAGCACAGAGCTCATATCTGGAAACTACAGCCCTGAGGCTTCTACTTAGCTTCTGGACGCACTGAGGGATTTTCAGACGCCTAACCCTGAGAGTCCAGAGTGGCCGCCGCCGGTCACAGCAGCCACTGGGCGCCTGCAGTGTGGCCCGCCCAAACTGAGATGTGCTGTGTGTGCAATGCACACTGGATCCCAAGATCTTATTCTAAAAAAAGAATACAGGGGCGCCTGCGTGGCTCAGTCGGTTGAGCGTCCAACTTACGCTCGGGTCATGATCTCGCAGTTCACGAGTTCGAGCCCCGCGTCGGGCTCTGTGCTGCCAGCTCGGAGCCTGGAGCTGCTTCGGATTCTGTGTCTCCCTCTCTGCCCCTCCCCTCCTCATATTCTCTCTCTCAAAAATAAGTAAAACATTAAAAAAAATTTTAAGTGCATATTTCTTAATTTTCTATTATACATAAGCTGCTACGTGAATGGTCCTCTTCCGGATGGAAGGCCCAGCAGATGTGCGCCGTCCGCCTCTGCAGGTGGGTTGTGTCTGTTAAGTGACCAAGAACGCTACCTGTCCTTGTTGGTCTATTTCCCAGTCTCTCCTTGTGAAATCTGCCTTTTAAGAGCTGGTCCTGGTCTAGGAAAAAGTCCTGAACGGATGTTCACCGAGATGTCCACCTTGTTTCCGGGAACATGCAGCAAACCCCAGTTCTCATGCCAGAAGCTCTCCCTGACCGACACCTTTCCCTTGCTCTGCTCTCCGTCACGGACACGCGCGTGGGACGGAAGATGCCTGTCCCCTTACGGTGTCCCAGTTCTGCACCCTCACCTTTCAAGACTTTCAGGAAACCCTCATCTAGAAAAATAAAGCCACCGCTAAGCCAGACCCCGTCCGCTCTATGGCAGGGCCACCTTTCGGCCCGTGTGCTGACTCTGTTCCGGAGGCGCAGGTTTGGCAGGAAGCTGGCTGAGCAGGTCCAGAGCTCCGGGCAACCACAGCTCCCTGGGGCCCTCCGGGACGGCTCTGGGGCTCCGGCGGACTTTGGGGACGGAGTGATGCCCGGTGCCCCGCTCCTGTTGCCACTTCTCGTGTCGTCTGTGCCCCCGTGGGACAGACACCAGGCCGTGCTCCCTGGTCAGTCCCGGTGCCTGGGACACGGGGCGGGCTCACCGAGCGTGTGGCCGCTGACAGGTGAGTCCGCCCTGGACAGACGGGCGCGGGGATGACAGAGTGAGCCCTGCTAGTACTGACAGATGATCCACGTGGGTGCTTACGTGCACACAGGCTCGGGCGGGTCCCTCCGTGGGGGTGGTCACTGTGGGTAGGAAGCCACCTTGGGGACCCATCTCAGCCCCAGGGCCCCCCTGACACCCACCCGTGGGGGGCGGCACGTGAAGCCCTTGTGGCCGCCCTCGGGGAACAGGGGGCTGAGCTGCTCAGGGGTGAGCCGGGCGGAGGGCAGGGGGGCTGGCTGCCACGCCTCTCAGCATGACCGTGTCCTCTCCGAGGGGGACAGAGAGCTGGGGGAGCGGAGGCCTGGGGTTCCTTTCCTGCCTGGCCAGGAAATTCCACCTAATCAGCTGCCTCATTTCCCTCCCACTAAAACCAATGGAATTTCCCTTCATCAGGCTTTTCCCAAACGAAGGCGGCCCAGGCTGGAGACGACTCCGGGCTGTCCGCTCTGGCGGCTCGGGACTAAGGGCAGGGTCACCGCAGGGGGTCCCCGGGGACTGGCTGCGGCTCGGAGCACGGCTGAGACTCCCAGGTAGGCCAGGAGGACGGGCGGCCGCACCGGCACTGAGCTCCTTGGAGCCACGAAAGCAGAAGCTTCGAGGTTCCCGGCCCCTTTTATGTGCGTGATTTTATTCCCCTTTTCAGAAGAAGGCCCCCTGGGGCGGCCGGGGGACTCTGTCACTTAATCGTCAGACTTCAGCTCAGGTCATGATCTCAAGGGTCATGAGTTCGAGTCCCGCTCTGTGCTGACAGCTGGGAGCCTGGAACCTGCTTCAGATTCTGTGTCTCTCCCTTTCTCTGTCCCTCCCCTGCTCGCTCTCTGTCTCTCTCAAAAATAAACATTAAAAAAACCCAAACGCCCCTCAAATACAAAATTCAACATTCACCTCTGTTATGGGCTCAATTGTGTCCCACACCCCAATTCCTATGTTTAAGTCCCAACCCCTGACATCTCAGGAGGTGACCTTATCTGGAGAGAGAGTCTTTAAAGGGATAATTAAGATAAAAATGAGGTCCCGAAGGTGGGCCCGGATCCAATCAGACTGGGTGTCCTTAGAAGAGACCAGGGTGCAGATCCGCACAGAGGGCGGCTGTGAGGACTGGCGTGAGGACAGGCCGGAGGCGGTGCCAGAAGGAAGCCCCGCCCACACCGCCCCGCCCTCCAGCCTCCCGAACTGGGAGGCTGGAAACTCTGTACTTTAACCCCCCGGCAGCACCAGGAACAGACACCCCCCACGGGGGATCTCCGCCCTGGGTGGCCCTGTGTGAGCTCACAGGGCTCTCAGGATGCAGCCCCGGGCCTGGGACCCTGGGCGCTGAGGCCGGTGACTCTGCTCCACGGACAGCAGAGCAGCGTGGGCCAGAAAACAGGCTGGCAGCCCGAAGCGGCACTGGGACTCCTTCCGAAGAACATTCTGGAGAGGCATCTGCAAAGCCTCTGACGTTTGCACAGTCTTGGATCTAGAAATGCCATTTCCGGGATTGAAGGAAACAATCATGGCGCGTGCCAACATTCCCCCATCGGGAAGCTTATCACGGTGACGGCCCCTGGATGGAACAGCGCTGGGCGGTCCAGAGGCGCGCGCGCACCACCCGCAGCGACGGTGGGCGGGGAGGATTTAGGAGCGGCCTCCATGAGCTACTGAGGGCCTGGCGCTCTCAGACGGACCCTGGATTCAACCAGCAACCGTGTGAGGCCAAGACCAGTTTCGTCTCCGCGATCACGGGGGAGGAAACCGAGGCGCAGGGGAGCGGGGTGGTGGGCACAGGGCTGGTGGGACGCAGCAGAGCCCAGTCTGACCCCAGACCCTGCGCTCTTCCTTCTAGAAGTAGCTACATTCTCACATCACTGCCGAAAGCCACGCGTCACCATGATTTGCCCCTACGTGTCCCCGGGGGGACGCACGGTCACACGCACACAGGAAAAGGACCCCAGGTGCGCACACCGGAAGGTCCCGGCGTCTCACCGCCGCTTCTAAATGCTCATCGTGGAAGAAAGTTCTTGTTTTTAAAACAGAAAGGCAGAGGAAAGAACACGCTCGTCCCGGGCATTCTGGCGGGAATGCCCTTGGCTGACCTTGGGTGTCACGAGCCAGAGAACGCAGGCCTACCTTTCAGACTGAACTCCGTTCCTGAGTGAGCCCACGTAGGCCTTCTTCTTGTCCACGGGCATCACGTCCACGTAGCCCCCGATCTCGTCCCTGAGGACGCCCGCGTGCACGGCCGTCTTGCAGATGCTTGAGGTCTGAAAGCGCAGAAGAGCCGCGGTCAACACGGACGGCGCGTGCTCCCGGGTGAGGCCCTCATGCTCGGGGGCCGGGGTGGGGGTGGGAAGGGTGTTGGTCAAGCCTCCCCTAGAGATAACCATCGCCTTTTCGATTTCCCCGGGGGTCTCTCCAGAGAGACCTGGCACCACTCAAGTGTTCGTTCCTGCACCAAGTCTTTTCTGAGCACCTGCTAGGCGCCCGGCACGGTGCCGGATGCAGAAAGTTCCACAGGGAGCAACAGAAAGACTCTGCCTCCGCGGAGTTGGGGGAGACGAACGAGTAAACAGACACACAAAACAGCAACGCTGCCTATGAAGAAAATAAAGCCCGATCGTGAGATAAAATGGTCTGGGTGGAAGGGGTGTTTTAGAAGAGTTAATCCAGGAAAACTGCGCTTGGTGTGCCATTCGAGTTCAGATTTGGATGGCAGAGAGGCATCGCCCACGGCCTGGGAATGTCTCCAGGCAGAGCGGCCCTGGCAGAGGGAGCGGCTTGTGCAAAGGCCCTGGGGCAGAAGTGAACTTGTCCTGTCCAAGAACCAGGGAGAGGGCAGGGAGGCTGGGGTACAGAGCGTCCCGGGGAATGTGGCGGGACAGGTGAGCGAGGTGAGCGGGGCCCATGGTGGGGGTGGGGCGTGGGGACCACAGGGCCAGTCGAGGCTGATTCTAGCGGCCGAGGGAGCCGCTGGCTTTCAAGCAAGGGCGAGGTGGGCTATTTTCCAAAGTTATCAACTAGACCAATCCCTGGGTACTGAACCCTTAAGTTAAATTTTCACCAGGCTCTCTACTTATCCAGTGGAGGGATGGGCCTCAGGATGGGATGTCTGGGGCTGATGAGTCAACATTTCTCAAGCTGAACAGATGCATTTGGGGGAGGGGCTGGGGGCCCTCGCTCACCCTGACGGGCCGATTCAAATCCCCCCCGACGAGGGCCGGGCGGCGTGAAGCACGCTCGAGGTTGAGGGCTCCGTAGGGGACACGCTCCTGCCACCTCTGTGACACGGTCATCCAGCCTGCGATAAAACCCAACTCTGGCCTCAACAGGGGGTGTCGGCCTTCAGCGTAGCTCGTGGCCACCTGCAGCCGTGTCCCCACCCCCGCCGCATCCAGCTGCTGTGGGGACGCCTCCCCCGTGCGGCCGGGGCTGCCTGCACCTGTCCCCAGAACCGTCTGCAGGGCCAACAGCCTTCCTCACGGGCCGCAGAGTAACACAGGCGCCGTGCTCACTGCCCCCCAGGCTTTATCTCGTTTACTCTTGGATGAGACAGGTAACTACTGCTATCCCCATTTCACAGGCTGGAAAGTGGGGGTTGGGAGAGGTCCGAGAACTTTGCAAAGGTCACAAGGACAGCTGGTGGCTTGAGATTCCAACTGTGGCCTGGCTGAGCGCCAACGCTGTGCTTCTAGGGTCAGCAGAAGGAGGTCAGCGGGAGGTCAGCGGGTGTCCTCCAAAGCCGCCCACGTCCCGTCCCCAGAACCGGGGACCACGTGGCCGACGGCTCCTGCACGTGTGTGGAGATGAGCCTGCGTCCACGTTCACCACCAGCGTCCTTACGAGAGGGGAGGCAGGAGGGACAGAGTTGGAGAGACGGACGGAAGAGGTCACACTGCTGGCCGGGGGGGGGGGGGGGGGGGGGGGAGCCTCTAGAAAGCAGGAAAGGCAAGAAAAACAGGGGCCCTGGGGCCTCCAGAAGGAATGAATTGCTGCCGGCAGCTCGACCCTGGTGAGGCCGCGTCGGGCTCTGACCCCCAGCCTGTCAGCACGTGTGCTGCGTTAGGCCGCGTGGTGACTAAGCCCGTGGGCGCTCACTACTGCGGCCGTAAGAAGCCCAGGTCGCTTCCAGTCACGGCTGATAACAACATTCCCCTGGTCAGGTCCCTTCAGCGTGAGAACTCCAAGTATTCGGAAAACAGAGTCAGCAGGAGACCGGCCCGCGGCCATCGGAGAACCCCTTGGGCCAGGCTGACGGGGGCTGCGGCTCCGCCCAGCTCAGCAACCGCAGCTCAAAGATAAAAACGCAGACCGATGCCCACGGGTCAGGTCTGGAGAGCGGACTTCAGTCGTGCCCTCACTCGTGACCTAGTGGCCTGCGGCCCTGGCCGTCACCGGGGGCTCAGCCTGCAGACTGCGGGTGTGCATGTGTGTGTGTGGAGAGCAGATGGGGGATGGGGGGTCGTGCGATCTGCACACAGTGCAAGGAGCGGGGGCAGGGCCACTCTGACGTTGTCCCGACTTTGCGAATACTGCCAGGTGCGGGTCACCCAGCAGGACCGTAGGGCTGGGCTTTGCTCCTGCTCATGGCCACCTGTCTGCACAGCACCCAGAAGCCGGTAATCACCTGGCGAGTGACTCGGGTCCCAACCACGGGCCAACCCGGCCGGCCCCTCCGTCGTGGAGAGAGCAACATGGCGAAGACGAATCCTGCATGATCTACTTTACGGGAGGCGTCGGCAGTGGTCAAGTCCACAGACACAGCTGCCCTGAACTGCCCTGTGACCGGGACAAGGGACCCACCGTCCGGCAGGTTCCGAACCCCAGACGTGAGTGGACGGGTTAAAAGGGGCTGTTTGAAAACCCCGATTTGAAATCTCATGTGGAGCAGGTGCTTGGTCCTGCTCCGAACCTTCCGCCCCCTGCAGGCTGTGGGCTACGGCCCCGTCCTTCACACCAGGTCCTTCCAGAAGGGCTGCTGGTTTTGCAGACACTGCGGCGGGAAGGCGGAGAGTCCCAGAGCCAAAGTGGACGCTCACACTCAGGACCGGAGAACAGGAGTGTGATTTTTCAGTCGCTTCAATAACTGAAAGGCAGCCGCGATCCTGCATGGACGCCTCTTTCCTCCTTCAACGCATCAGCTCGGCGAGGTGGGCTCCGGGGCACCTGTGGGCCCCAGTGTCACTCAGGACTCCGTGAGCCTCTCCGGTCAAACAAAAACTCCCCGATTCTAGCGTCAAATGCAGGAAACCCCTGGGTCTCAAGGCAGCCGGGACAGCTGGTCACCCCGTCTGCACAAGGAAGCCTTTTGAATTCCACCCCCCCTCTGGCCCCAGAAAAAAGATCCCTGACTTTCCAGTTCCCAGGGGGGTTTGTGCCCCGAGAGGATTAGGAACCAGCGCGTCCACGGCACGTCTCAGGCAGAGACAGGGAGGCTTCCAAAACGGAGCCATCGGTTTAGAACTCCTCTAAACGCACGGTCCGTGGCGGTGAGCGCGGCCACAGACACGGTGATTCTGCTGACCGGCGGGCGGAGCGGACCTGGCACCTGGCTCTCCGAGTGCCGCCCACTTGGCAACCGAGTCCCCAGACGTGAGGCCCCAGGGCCAGCTCTCTGCCGGCGCACCAGGGGGACCTGACCCTGCCTCCCGCGGCCCTGCCCGTATGGCGCGCCCTCCAGACTACACACGGCCAAGCGGGGCTGCATGTTGGTTTTGGGCCTTCTGTGCCAGCCCTTTGCCTCCCGTCCCCGGATTTCTGGATGCCCGTATCCAGAAATTTTCTGCGATACCATCAAGCCCTCGGCCGGGAGTATGAAAACCTCACACGGCAGCCCGATCTTTCTCGCAACACAGGCGCAGCCCTGGCCCCGCCTCCACACACCTCTTCAAGCAACCGCAACGTCGGGCAAAGGCGTGTCTTCCCCTTCCTCCCACACGCCTCCTCTCGCGAGGCGAGCTTCCATAAACACCCGGTTGTCCCCTCTTCTCGGGGCCCGAGGCAACACGAACTTCTGAACACTTATTAACAGCCTGCGGCATACGGCCAAGGCATCCCTTTTCTGGGTGTTCCGCACGCGGAGATGGAGAAGTCTCTCGATTATCCTACTCGGGAGGGATTATTCTCTCTTCACACATGAGCAGAGCGAGGCTCCGGGAGGTTAATGGATTTGCCCAGCACCCATCCCTCGGCTGGTCAGCAGCGGAGCCAAGACTGACCCCGGGAGCCAGGAGGCCACACACTCTTCTCCACGGGTTAGTAGGAGCCTCACGGGCTATTGAGGAGATACTTCTGAGCTCCGGGGTTGAACGCAGGCCCCCAACCGGAAGCGCTCAGTCAATGTTAGTTACTAAGACCAACGGCGCGGTCACCATCACCAGCATCAAAAATTCTCAAGGGGCTGTCGTCCCAGACCGGCCGCATCAGTGTCATCTGGGAACTTACTCGAAATGCAGATTCTCTGGCTCTGCTCCAGCCTCAGAGGCAGGAATGCTGGGGCGGGGCCCAGAGCTCTGTTTGCACAAGCCCTCCGGGGACCGAGATGCGTGCCCAAGTGTGAGAACTTATCTAGACACCGAGGGAGGCAGGGAGAAGAGATGAGAAACTGAGGTTCAGGGTGGGGGAAAGGCTTGCCCACCAGCTCACAACGGGGTCCTGAACTCGCACCTTGACCGGGACGTTGATGTTTGGGCTACACCCCAACACCTCTCCGGCCTGCGGCTCACCAGGGTGAGGTGGAGCGGCGGCACCATTCGGCTCTTCGAAGATCTGGAGACAACTCTCCCAAAATAAATCTCTTAGCTAAACAGACATTTTCCAAAAAGGCATCATCATTTCCCAGAATACGGGGTGACCTAAAAACCAATGCCAGAAAAGAGCCTCTAACGTGGATAGAGCTTCCCTTCTTCTCTCCTCACTCTGTCCGTCTCCTTCCCCATCTCCTCTCCCTGTTCCTCTCTCTCCCCCTCCTTCTTTCCTTCTTTTATTTTCTGAACAGCTTAATATTTAAGCATTGACAAAGGTAGGATCTTCGTTTATTTATTCCTTCAACAAACCTTCATTGAACAATCATTATGTGCCAAGCCCTGTTCGGAGCACTGTGGTTGTCCCAAACGCTCAAAAACCTAGCAAACAAGGTAAAGACCCTACAGAGCTCTCCCCTCACATGTCTGTTCACATCCGGGTAATTACGAGTGCAGATGCATTCAAGCAAGGCAGCGCAGAATGGCGAAAGGACAGCGCCTAAAGCAGGACACACCTCCGTGGCATCTCACCGTGGCCTGTGTTAGCTATGAGGTTATTCTAAGCCTCACTTTGCTTGCCTGTAAGACGGAGACAACGACACCTAGAAAAGGTGTTTTTAAAGAACCTAAAACCTGGTAAAAGATAGTTTTATATTACTGTTAATTTTCAACAAGTTCTCCTTGCAGTTCTAACCTTTAAAAAAACAACTTTCTATGTTTATCTGCTATGTTGTTTGGTGCATACAGGTTTGATCTCACGAATCTGATCTTCATAAATTATACCTTTGTGCCACTGCACAATGAATGGTGGCGCACCATTCAGGATGTTTAACCTTAAATTCCACTTTATCAGATGGCAACACTGACGCTCCTGCTTTATCATTTCTCTGGATTTGGCTGGAATCGCTCGGCCCTACCCCTTTATTTTTCAGTCATTTTAAAACCAAAGTCTCTGTCTTTTAAGAGCAGACTTTGGCTCAAATATTCACTGTAATAATTGATACACATTATTTTACTCCTCCATTGAACTTTTGAAGTTCAATTTTGGCTGAATGGCTTCTGAGAAGAAAAAGACTCATTTAAAGAGGAAAGAAAAAAAAAGATAGGAAAAAAAGGGTTAGCCATGAAGTTTGGTTTGACTTTTCAGGACTTAGTGACCTCACATTTACAGGAATCTGGAACAAATGAAGCAGATGGAGGCAAAGATGATGGCGGTGGGCGGGAGAGAACAATTAAAATGAAAATGGAGACAAGTTGCGTAGAAATGTTGGCTGGGGATAAGCGATGCTGATCTAATCATGAAATTTTAGATCTCGAAGGTTCCTTGGACTAAAGAAATCCCAGCTGGCTCAGTTCTACAGAGAGGTAGCAACTTGGCAAGAAATCACACAGCCTGTTGGACAAGGCTGTGACCACATTCTCATCTTTTGGGACACCCTGTCCCTCAACCCTGGGCCGCGGGAGGGAACAGACTACATTCTGGAGAATTCACTAAGAGAAATCAGGCTAAAGTTTCCTTGCAGAAGTTAGTAAGGAAATACAGAAGACCAGACTCCAGTATAGTAAGAGGGGTCATTAACACGTAGTAAATTAGAGTTACTTCTATTTCCTTCTTAGTTTTTAGCTAAATGGGTGCGTAGCCAAAAACAAATCCTGTGAGTAGAGTGGACCAGTTCTATTAATGCATCAGGAGAGCTGGAAAGGTTATTAAATATCTGGGGAAATGAAGTATGTGATACAGGAAAGCCTGTGCCTTAAAAAGGCTCCTCAACGGGGAAGCAAGATTCAATTTGCCAAACTATGAAAACACCTGCATCTGTATTCATAAACATACACAAGTGAAGTATGAATACCGCTGCTAATGGGAAAATGCGGGCAGTGATTACAGAAATTGGTCTAAATTTAGCTAGAGACCCAGGAACGAGATCTCAGGGTTCTGGTATCCAGACCCTGGACCGCGGCTCCCGAGGTCTCAGCACGCTTCGAGGGGCGGTCACGGGAAACGGGAGCATACTCACGTCTGCGTAGATGTTAGTTCCAAACACAGGAGCCCAGTAGGACGGCTCGTCTCTGCAGTGTGCCGGACAATGAACTCTGGAAAATAAGACGCATTTGCGTGACGGCCACGGCCGGCGGGAAACAAGAGTTTGTGAGGGGCAGCTGGTTCCCTCTTCAATTTGAAGGTTCGACTACGCAGATGGGAAAGGAAACTACCATCGAGTTGACTCTTTGAGGAAACAAAAATCTACCTCTCCCACCTTACCAGTGGTTAAGATATTTTCCCTCTTCTTAAACAGTGTGGATAGAAATTAAAAACTCCGTACAATAAAAAGACATGCAGAGACAAGATGAGAGAATAAACCGGTAAGAGATGTGAATATGGGATTGTAGGAGGTTCCACCTCCCATGGTGGGGTTTGGCCAGTTCATACCGTCAGTACATCACAGAGATTATAATCAATAGACTTCTTCAAAGGCCATTTCCCTGTATGAGAGCGGAAAGGGTGGAGGGCCCTCGCCTCAGTGAGTCAGACCTTCATGGAGAGGGGGCGCTGATAACCCGAGGCGGAAGAGGTTAGATCAGCGTGAGGTCAGCCACCACAGCCCTGCTGTCGGCAGGGATTAGAGGGTCAGGAGAACACTCAACCTGGAAGTGGGTGGCCCCCGGGTGGCGTGAGAGATTCACACCAGGGAAAAGCACGGACTCCACAGAAGAAAAGAGCTTTTTTTTGCCTTTATCTGGAACAGTCACCACAAGGACCCAGAATCCAAGATGGCGCCCGGAAGCCATCTGGCCCCAAGGCAGGCGGGGTCCGGGAGGGCGGGGAGCCCGGCAGAGGGACTGAGGAGCTAAAAGCTGTCCTGTGGGGGGAGGGGACGGGCGTGGACACAGAGAGAGGGATGCGTGTGTGAGAATCTGGGAAGGAAAAGTCTTTGACTTTCCAGAAACCTGTTTTCTCTACTTGTACGATGTCAAGTGGGGTTTTTTTTTTTTTTTTTGCTCATTTGTTGTTTGTCTGAAATAATTTCCTTCCGCTTCTCTGGAATATTTGGGTTTACT
>PJEM01010004.1:0-66310 GCA_004023845.1 Helogale parvula | reverse complement strand
TCACACCTGTGCTGGATGCTTTATAGTAACTTGTACCCTCTGTGCTTTGCTGTATTTTTGCCATATGACATAGCATGAGCATCTTGAGTATAAATGTGATTTATGAAGAGGCTGAAAGCCTTGGACAGGGGTGCAGGGCTGTCCAGGGGAGTGTGGTAGGTAGGGAGGCACAGGCTGGGCTGAGTCTGCTAGCTACAGGGAGCAGGCTCTGGCCCCAGCCCTGAGACTCACCTACAGGCCAACTCAGAACAAAGCACTCCCTCTCAGGGTCCATCTCTTCAGCTACCAGCTATAAGAGACTTGAGATGGTTATGCACGCCCTGCTTCTACTCTGGGTCCTTTTCAAGGGGGCTGAAGAGTCTGTTGATCTTCCTCTGAGGTCTCAAAAGAAAAGAAAAAAGATTTGAGGGAGGGGCAAACAATTGCTTTTGGAATCCATTCATTTATCCACCCAACATTTACTGTGTCCATTGCGCGTGGGGCTCTCTTTGACACTTTGGGAAATTAAAAGAGAAACACATTTTAAGGGAGGGCGATGCGTACAAAAACCTGTACAAGTGTACATTTACTAATGCATATAAAACAATCATTGAGGGGTGCCCGGTGGCTCATTCGGTTAAGTGTCTGACTTTGGCTCCAGTCATAATCTCGTAGTTTCTGAGTTCGAGCCCCACATCAAGCTCTGTGCTGACAGCTCAGAGCCTGGAGCCTGCTTTGGATTCTGTGTCTCCCTCTCTCTCTGCCCCTCTTCTGCTTGCTCTCTCTCTCTCTCAAAAATATAAATAATAAAACATTAAAAAAATTTTAAGAACAATCATCGATAACATCTGTTAATAAAAGGAAACATGTTGAAAAACATGTCAATAATAGGAAGCTTATTAAATTGCAGCAGACCTACACATGCAGATATTAGAAAGACATATTTATATACTTGACATTGCAAGATGTCCATGATCTGTTCAGTAAAAACCAAAGTTGTGTGTATTAATGAACATATTTAAATAAACATATATGGGGGTGCTTGGGTGGCTCAGTCAGTTAAGCATCGAATTCTTGATCTCAGTTTAGGCCTTCATTTCAGGGTCATGAGTTCAAGCTCTGTGTTGGGCTCCATGCTGAGAGTGAAACCTAATAAATAAATAAATAAGAAAGGATGTGATATATATACATATAGTTGAATTCACAGGGAAAAATCTAGTACATTTAGTATACTGAAGACTATGTACTACAACATAAACAGTGGTCTCTGTGGTGTGATAGAAGGAAAATCTTGATACTTTATGCAATTCCATATTTTCTCAATTTTTAGAAATCATATGACAAACCATATCACACATCTTTATAACCAAGAAAACAAATTTCAAATTTTCATTTACAAAAAAATGACCAGATAATCACAGATTATTACAAGATCTGTGTTGGGCTCTGTGCTAGGCATGGAGCCTGCTTGAGATTCTGTCTCTCTCTTCCTTTGCTCCTCTCCCCCATTCAGGCTCTCCCTGTCTAAAATAAAAAATAAAAATAAACTTTAAAAGAAATATAGAAGGGCGCCTGGGTGGTTCAGTTGGTTAAGCGTCCAGCTTCAGCTCAGGTCATGATCTCACAGTTCGTGAGTTTGAGCGCCGTGTCAGGCTCTGTGCTGACAGCTGGCTCAGAGCCTGGAGCCTGCTTCAGATTCTGTGTCTCCCTCTCTCTCTGACCCTCCCCTGTTAATGCTGCCTCTCTCTGTCTCTCAAAAATAAATAAAAGAACATAAAAAAAAATTAAAGAAAAAAGAAATATAGAAGTAGACTCAAAACTATGTGTAGCATGATTCAATTTTGATGTATCTTTATAATGAATGTAGGAATTTTATTTTATTATTATTTTTTAATGTTTATTTTTTTTTGAGGGTACAAGCAGGAGAGGGGCAGAGAGAGAGAGGGAGACACAGAATCTGAAGCAGGCTCCTGACTCTGAACTGTCAGCACAGAGTCCAATGCTTGACTCGAACCCACAAACCATGAGATCATGATCTGAGCCAAAGTTGGACACTTAACCGACTGAGCCACCCAAGCAGCCCTGAATGTAGGAATTTTGAAAGCCTAGAATGCTGTACAACAAATGCAAATGGTTTGTATTCCTGATTTTGTCTTGCTGTATTGTCTGATGTCTATAATTATATATATATATACATTATATGTATATATAATACATTACATATATATACCTATGTATGTATATATATTCACTGTATTTTATATATCTATATATATAAATATACATATATACATGAGTTCTGTGCTGACAGCTCAGAGCCTGGCACCTGTTTAGGTTCTGTGTTTCTCTCTTTTTTTTTATGCTTTTTTTTTTTTTGAGAGACAGAGAGAGACAGCGCGAGCAGGGGAGGGTCAGAGAGAGAGAGGGAGACACAGAATCCGAAGCAGGCTCCAGGCTCTGAGCGAGCTGTCAGCACAGAGCCTGACGCGGGGTCGAACTCATGAACCGTGAGATCCTGACCTGAGCCGAAGCCGGACGCTTAACCGACTGAGCCACCCAGGCGCCCCACTGTGTTTCTCTCTTGTTCTCTGCCCCTCCTCCCTCAAAATTATGTAAACATTTAAAAAATTAAAAAAATAAAATAGAACCCCTGCCTTTAAAGAACCAACAACTCAATAGAGGAGGTGAAAGCAAAGATACACTTGGCTGAAGTAGGCACTGGGGCTGTGTAGGTTCACCTTCTGTAAGAGGTGAATACTCAGAATGCGACAAGAAAGGATGCATGCGAGAGAGAACATTTGGGCCCTGGCTTCCGAGGTAGGTACGAATAAACACAAATTGGAGGAAAGGCATTCTTCGCTGAGAAAAGACAGCCCTGGATCAACTCTTCCTTATAAGCTGCCTGCCAAGCTCCCCTGAACATCACGCTTCTTCATCAAGCGAGCGTGCATCTTTTCAAACGAGGCAGCCACTTTGCATTCTGATTTGATCTTGGTACATATCGAATAGCTAAGTAAAAATGGATTCAGCGCTAGACAGCTTATGAGTGAATTATTTCAGTTTGAGTACTGGCTCTTGGTTGCATTTGATTGGCAGTTGGGGTCTAATGAAATTTATCCAGCCCTGGAACTCCTTTAATTCTCGAGGACGAGTAGGGATAGTCCATGCAGCAGATTTAGATCTTAGTTTCATGCACCCATAAAAAAAGCTGTAAGACTTGTCCTGGCATAACTTGGGCCTTCATAGCAAGGAAGTTAGTAACTTTGCACTGGCAGAGTGGCTTGCAAATGATGCTAGAGCACTCTTTGTCCGGGAAGAGTCGGGATAAACAGAAGGGGGTGGGGTGTGGGGAGGGGAGTTCTGAGAATGGCTTTGGTCACGTCTCAGGAACGTCAAGGTCCGGAAAGTCCAAATAAGTCTTGCGCTTAGAAGAGATGTAGCAATATTCATATGACCTGTGCGAGGGAACGTGACGGAAAATGGAATTATTCAGTCGAGGCAGTTCATCAGTCGATGAACACAGGACCGAAGAATTTCTCAGTCACTGTCTGCTCCCAACAGGCCCGGAATACTTGGCCCGTCTTCACCTTCTGCCCTGCAGCAAAGCAGCTAGGAGGACTTCCTCAGGCTCAGAGTCTCTGTCCTCATGATTGTATTTGGGTGAAAAAGAGGCATGGAATTAGATGCCCAGAAATATAGGTTCTAGTCCTGGTTCTGTCACTAACTCGGAGACCATGGAAAATGAGGCGTCTGGTCGAAATCAGAAGTGCTCATCCTTTTCTTCAACCCCACACCATCACCTGTTCCCCCAAACCCTCATCAAAAAAGCCTCTTATTAGACACAGTGATTGTCAACTAGTGTGGTCACCTCCACTCATTCTCTGACTCTCACTGAGAATCTCTGCACAAAATCATCTTCGTATGTTTCACACACACCCTACCCTTATGTTTCAGGAATCTAGACCTAAATTATAATCAAAAGAGCCCTGAAAAAAAATAGGTACATACACAATCGTGTTTGCATTTACTTTGTGTATGTCCTTAGACAGTATCTGGAAGGATTTAAAAGAAGATGCTAACCATGGTTTTTCTTTGGGGAAAGGACCTAAGAACCTGGTAGTTAAAGAAATGAAGAGGCTGACTTTTTACTGTCTACTCATTGCTTGTTTTGTTTTTTCCCTGAATACGTATTCAGTTAGGAATATGTACATTCATATTCAATGACTATGGATTCAGTGAAAACATAGTCAGTTGACTGTGGGGAAAGGAAGAATGGTGACTTAAGCAAACAAATGGTTTGATTTTTCCTACTAAATGAAAAGTCTGGGGCAAGCTGTCTAGAGCTGGTAGAACGTAGTTGAAGATTGAGACTCTTTCAGCAATCTGTCTCACCCTCCAGAGATTGTGGCCAGCGTCTGGCCCCAGGCTCACGAATTGCTTCTATACCTCCAGGCAAGACCCCTGTGTTGTAGGCCAGAAGGCGGAAGGGCAAAGAGCATAGCCTGCTGACTCGGGCTCCTTTAGAGAGCTTTTCTAGAAGTTCATCTCAGCGACTTCTGCTTACACCTCATTGCTCTGGACTGTGGCACTGCTATCCCTGGCTGCAAGAGGGGCTGAGAAACGGTTTTCTTACTGGATCTGTTGCCTTTCCATGTAACCCTGGGACTCTGTTAGTAAGGATGCAGAAAAGGGATAGGCGTTTGGTAATTAGCAGTGTCTGTCATACATGTGTATTCTCTTTTTAAATTAATGATTTATCTAAATTAGAGCAGTTGCAGGTTCAGAGCAAAACTGAGGGCAAGAGGTTTCCCATATGCCTCCTTCCTCCATGCATACACACAGCCTCTCTCATGATCAGCATCTCCCACCAAAGGGGACGTTTGTTACAATGGATGCACCTATCCTAACATATCTCAATCCCCCAAAGTCCATAGGGCTCACTTTTGGTGTTGCACACGCTACACATTTGGACAAATATAGACTAACACGTATCCACCATTACTGCATCATACAGTCTTTGCACATCCCTGGAAGTCCTCTGTGCTCCATGTACTCCTCCTCCTCTCCCCAAACCCTGGCGACCACTGATCTTTTTTCTGTCTCCATTGTTTTGTCTCTTCCAGAATGTCATGTAGTTGGAATCATACAGTATGCAAACTTTCCAGACTGGCTTCTTTCACTTGCTAATATGCATTTAACATTCTTCCATATCTTTTCATAGCTTGACAGCTCATTTTTTTTTTTTTTTAGCGTTGAATACTATTCCCTTGTCTGGAGGTACCGTCATTTATTTATCCATTCACTTATTGAAGGACATCTTGGTTGCTTCCAAGTTTTGGTCATTTTGAATGAAATTGTTATAAACATCCATGTGCAGGCTTTTGTGTACATACATTTTCAGTTACAATCTTCCCCTCCTAAGTTTTTCTCACTCTGTCTCTGTCTCTGTCTCTCTATCTCTATTTCTTTCATGTCCATTAACAATATTTACCTCCCGAAAAGCTCTAGAAGACATTTTCGAGTGTGTTAGAGATGAGTACTAAGTGTAGGTCGGTTAGAGCTTTTGATAACAGAAGATATCTGAAGGTTTAAGGCAAAAAAAAAAAAAATCCAGATGGGAGTGCTAACTGCTAGGTCTGGGAGGAAACACAGGTAAGGGAAGCAATTGTACATAAAGGGAAACTTGGAACCAGGAGAGAAGGGCTGAAGTAGACTTATAAGTTAAGTAAGTTGGTTTGCTTCCCCACCCCCCACCCCCGATTCCTCCCTTCCTTTCCTAGTGTCTTTCCCTTCCAGTCCCAAAAAAAAGAAAGGAAGAAATGACCCTCAGTGCTTGCCCTGTGCCAGCTGCCATATTTGGTCCTGTATTAACTCCTCAGCATTTCCCATACTTCAGCCACTTGTACAGCATGTTCATATGTTTTGCCATATCCACACACCAGCTCTATGATTATTTACTTAATATTTTTCTTTAGGTCAACTCTCTTTTCTTTCTTGCTTTGACTTACATACCTACTTTAGTCTTGTACCTATCAATAACATCTTTAAAAGGGCTTAGCATGTTAGTTACTTTTCTAATGTGTATTTAAATCAACATTTAACTATTAGAGTTGAAAAATGTTGTCCCATGTCAGGGTTACATGTGCCACACTTCAGGATGCATCTTGATTAGCTCATCTGGTCTTCTCAACTACCCTATGAAGTAGGGGTGATTGCTTATCCTACACATGAGGAAACTCATGTCCAGAAGGGTCAAGCAACATGCCCAATGTCATGAAACTAGCAAAGACAAAATTAAGACTTGAAGCCACTTATGTCTCTAAGGCCCGGGTTCCTTCTCTGAACACTGCCCAATAGTGGGAAGGGAAGAAGAAAGAGCTGTACAAAAACAAGATCCATCCAAAGAGATTCCAATGCATTTGATACAACCAGCTTAATCAGTCTTCATGGAGCCAAGCCCCATGGCCCGTTCCTGCTTCCCTGGCAGACTCCTAGTGTCCTCCTCCACACTCGAACCCTGTGTCTAGTACAAACCTGGTACTTGACTTGTGTCTCTCAAAGGGTGGCTTTGTTCCAAGGGCAGGTCCTGCAACGGCTGTCCTGGTGCCAAGCCTCTTAGAAGCCAACCCGAACCCTGCCCTTTGTGTTTGCCATTACTCAGATCCCCACTCTTGTTTCAGTTTCTTGCCCAGGCACACGAGCCAAGGTTCTGTCCTCGTTAGGACTTGGGCAGAGTTTGCTATTTTCGGTAGCACTTTTATGACAGTGGGTGTTCCTTCTGGAAGAGTTTGAAAGCCTTCTTGTATTTTTTCTTTTTATCGGCAGCACCTGATTGCCTAGCCCAGACACTTGGTTTGGCAAATAAGGGCAAGATTCTCTGCCACCTCCCCCTTGGCCCCTTAGCCTTGGTCCTGCTGGGGTGTGGTACTTCTGTGAAACTGAAGGAATACAGTCAGGGTCATGTGGTGAAGACCTGGACGCAGTGTGCCCATCTGCTACATTCTCTGCCCCACCAGTGGCTGGCTCTGGGTTTGGGGGCATGGGGTAAGAAGGTGAAAGAAGTGTCAGGAATAACGGGGCAAAGGGACTAGTATTTCTTATAGGCCTACCATTTATCACACACTGTCCTAGATACTTGATATCTGTTATCTCATTTGATACTTTCAACAACCTACAAGCTCTTATCATGCTCATTTTACAGATGAGGAAATCTACGTCTGGAAAAAGAAGTCACTGAAGGCCTCACAGCTACTGAAAGGCAGAGCCAAGATTCAAACCCAGGTCTCTCTCTCTAAAGCCCACAGTGTTCTCACTATACCCAGTTACATCTTCTCTGGATGAGATATAGTTTACAGGGGATGGAAAATCATTTAGTTTATGATCTCCTAGGCTGTTGGCTTCTCAATTCCAGTTCCTCAGATAGAAGGAGGAGGCCAGAGTACTGTGGAGAAAGCTGTTTTAAATAAAATTTTAAAAATGTCTTTACCGTAGGACTTTTGGAGTCTTCAGTATTCTGAGTATATGAATCTCCAAGAGGTAACTATATTGTGCCACAAATTCCCCAGGAGACTATTCATTTTCCTAAAAAATACTCAAGAAACCAGTATGTTACAGAACTGTGTGGAAATGAGTCATCAAATAAGCCTCCTTTAAGTATAAAAAAAGAAGGCAGGAGACTTGCCCAAGTAATATGACAAGCAGAAGCAGGCACCTCACAACCTTGCTCTCGTCTTGCCTTCTTGTCTCTGCCTATTTCACAGTCATTAGGAATAAGGTAAATACCCACCATGTGCCAGGCACTGGGGTAAACAAGACACAATGGAAAGGCAACCACACAGCAGTGTGGAGATGGTGCTGTGGATGGCACTGCCCTTGAACCAAGTTTGGGGGGCAGGGAGGTTTCATTGGAGACTGAGCAGATCCAAGGACTCTGCTCCTATTGGGTACTGGCACACGACATGAGAACCTGGAGCCTCTGTCCCTAACTGCCCCCACCCATGGCCACACACACACTTTATGGATAGAAGGGCCATTTTAAGACTTCACCTCCTGTCACATCCTCAAAGCTCTTCCTTCTTTGTTGACTTTAAAAGAAGCAATTGGCAAAAGAAAAATGGGGGGGGAAGCAATTGGCAGGGATATAGATTCCATATTAATTCCACTAACTCTGCAATGGAAGTTAAACAACTCTCTGGGGTGCCTGGCCTTGGAACCACTCTAGAAAATCAGAGCTGGAAGAGATCTTGGTGTCTGGTTAATCCCTACCATGCTACAAATGTGCAGAGTGAAGCCCGGAAGCTGAGGCCTCACAGGTGCTGAGGTCCATCATGGCGCCCCACTCTCTTTGTCAGCCCATGCTTCATGTGCAGGGTGAGGTGAGAACTCAAAATGTAGTGTTGGTGCGCCTGAGTCCCATCTGCTCAAAATGGGTGAAGGAAGGGAAGTATGCACATCAAGTGCCCTCTCGAAAGGGAGCCCTCATGGAAGATCCCAGAAAAAAATAAGACTGGCTATTCCAGCTTCTAGGAGGTGGATCCTGGGTCCTTATCAGCCTCTGGGAAGGCTGATTATTCTGCTTCCACATCACTGTGTGCCTTCGGGTGGGTGTCACTTCCCTTCTGCAGACCTGTATCCTCATCTACAAGAAGGAGGAAGAGTGTTCGTGATGTTTCTTTCAACTCTAGTTCTGTGATTGTTCCATGAGAGACAGCTTCGTGTCAAAGATCAAAGCACGGCTGACACCAGGCTGCCTCTCAGTACCCCTGCTCTATGGTCTCAACCTCTTTTTATAAGCTTACTTATTTATTTATTTTGAGAGAGAGAGAGTGCGTGCGCACATGAGCAGTGGGAGGGGCAGAGAGAGGGGCAGAGAGAATCCCGAGCAGGTTCCCGGTTGTCAGCACAGAGCCCAACACAAGGGCTTATTCTCACAAACCATGAGATCAGGACCTGAGCCAAAATCAAGAGTCAGACGCTTACCCAGCTGAACCATCCAGGGGCCCCGGATCTCACCCTTTTAATCTCCATACACGTACCGAGCACAGTTTTTCTCTTGAGGTTATGAAGTCTGTATCTGAGAGACTTAAGGCCAGCGATGGTCAGGTTGTGCTCCTGGCAGAGTATAAAGGACAAACAACTTGTTGTAATAAGAGTGGCCTGATAAGGCTGCCGCCTGAGCTGCAGGCAGGGAGGCCCGCCTGTCCCTGAGGGATCCTCTGGAGAATGTGATCCCACCCTTCTGCTGGGCCCACAGCCACGGGCAGGCTCAAGTCAAGGCCAACTATTGACATGGTGTTGCCTGTTGCCTTGACAACCCAGAATGGTCCTGGATTGCAGAACCCACTAGTTCTAAAGCTTCGAGTTGTGAGATCAGAGACCATCCTTCTATCTTACACATTGTTCCTGCTTAGTGGGCCTTTTCCTGAGGTCACAGGTAGATGTCAAGTAACGATCTTAAAGGAAGTGTCCTAATTTGACGAGGACAATGGCCATGGTGATGGGTCTGGAAACCCAATTCTTCTTGGACTGTTTTAAGGGATTACCCTCTACCTGGAGATATTTAACTCAGAGATGTTTAGCTGCATGAGGCAGAAGCATCATGATTATGGTCTTCAGAACAGATGGACTGTCACGCTGAAGATATTAGCTTTGTTTGGAATGGGCTCCAACTTAGAGGTACCTGGTTGGCAAGTTGGGGCTCAACATAAAAACAACGCTTTCCAGAACTCAGATAAAGAGAAAGAGTACATTGAGGGATGGTGGGTTTGTCCACCACTGAAGGACAAATGGAGGCTTGATGACTGTGATGGGAATGTTTGACAGAGCTGCCAGTGTCAAGGGCATTATGCAAGATGGTCAACTGAAGGTCCTTTTCAATTTGGAGGTGTGATTTCTGGGAAACTCCTGGTAAGAAGATACTTGCCCTTCTGGGCAGAGGCTGCCCAGTAGTGGCTGAATCCTTTCTGAAAGAAAACAATGTGTACACCTCTCCAAATACCTCTGGATTTATAGAAACTGAATCTTTTCCCTGGCCAATAACTCTGTCATTCCTCCTTTGGGACTTAGTAATAAATGTCTGGAGTTCTAAACTTCTAAGATTTCTCTTTGATCTTGAAATTCTTGGAGAATAAATAAGCATTATCTTCTCTGTTAAGACATCTGTCCCATAAACTGGGGTTTCACTGCCTGGTGCTATTTGGGGTTGTGTGTGTGTGTGTGTGTGTGTGTGTGTGTTTCCACTTTTTTTTTTTTTTTTGCCAAGTTGCCATTATTTTACGCTTGTGATTGATGGCTCATAAATCAACCCTTTTGCTTTGGTTTCTTGATGAGATGATTAGAACTTTGGCTAGAGTTCACTGTCATCTTCACTCTGCCTTGGGCTATTCGGGAGGTGGAATGTTAATTTGGTCTTTTTACTGCTGTTCCAGAGAGAGTGAATGATGATTTAATTTATACACAAGTAAGTGATTGGGAATGATTGGAGAGACCTGAGGTACTTCCAGATCTTTATTTCAGGAAGAAGTATGACTATTTTCCCTAGTGATATTCCATGATGCATGTTCAGAAACCAGATCTCAAGGGTGAATTCATATAAGAACATGATCAGACTGAACTCAGAAGATATGGATTTTAGGGGCGCCTGAGTGGCTCAATCAGTTAAGTGCCTGACCCTTAATTTTGGCTCAGGGCACGATCTCCTGGTTCATGAGATGGAGCCTTGCATCAAGCTCTATGCTAACAGCACAGAGCCTGCTTGGGATTCTCTCTGTCTCTCTCACTCTCTCAAAATAAATAAATACATTAAAAAAAGATTTTAAGAGGATATGGGTTTTAGTCATGGTTCTCTCACCACTCAATCTCATTGGAGCTCAGTTTTCTCATCTGTAAAATGGATATCCATTCATTCACTCATTCACTACTCAACAAACTACAGTATGCAAAAAATAACTGTTCTCTACTCATGGAATTGCTACACATATGAATTGATGGAGATACATCTGGGAAAAGTTTCATAAATCATATAGTGCATTGAGAAAAGAATGGGATGTATCTTATATATAAGATAGGATCTAGAATATTTTTTTCCTTTCTAATAAAGCTCATTATGTTCAGTTCTAGGAAAGGGTTTCTTAGCAGCAATCCTACTTCTTTTGTGGCTGATACTTCTGGAAATACAGTGTATGAGAACAGCTATTTTCCTTTCTTTCCATCCTGTCCAAAGTGGAAAGTCTTATTATGTACTTATGAAAGAATGCATTTCTATGCTCGAGTTCTCTTCAGTTAGCTGAAAGTCTACTTAACTGCTAGGACCTCTCTAGACACACAGTTTTTAAGAAGTACCGCACATGCCCTGAGTTGTGTAAGGCACCAGGGCCACTTCTCAGTGCTGGGGAAGCTTGGAAAGGCAACAAGATGTAGTCATGAAAAACAAAAATAAAACAAACAACTCACAACTCTTACAGACATCTTTGCAATGCACTGTTAGACTCAGTAAAATAAGGATCTGTAAAAATAAATCTGTAAAATAAGGATCATAACACACAGCAGAGCTGTTGTCATTCTCCAGTGGGACACGGTCCCTTTTACAGCACTCTGTGGAATCACTTTGCAAACTTAAAAGGCCATGTACCAATGTCAGGGATGATTTTTTGGTGCTTACCACCTGAACGTGCGTTAACCATGGCAGCATGGACTGCAACCACAGTGATGATGTCTGATTTTATGATCATTATCTATTTAATAAGTTGCCAACACTTCTATTTTCTAAGAGTCATTCTCTCTCTTTCTAAATGCCTTGTATAGACTCATTCTTCCAACGCAGAAATTGAAAACTGACTTTAGCCGGCAGTCCAGCTCTATGGCCAACGCCAACCTGTTTCCAGGAAGTGTAACTCCATTTCCTTTTTCTACTTAAGCTGCCATCACTCCTAAGTCATGGCCACCTACGAGTTAATGATGTGATTTTATTTCCAAGCCTTCCAGACAGTTCCAGCATACTCCTTGCAACACCTCCTATCTTCCCACAGTTAAATCTACTGATAGACAGGAATGATTACTTGGCATTTATAAGGCACTTGGTGTCACAGAGGAATTTATGACTTGTTTTATTAGTTCTCCCTTAGATACTCCCTACAAGGACGGTCAATAAGACATCGGTGAGGAAATTGGGGTCAGCATGACAAATCCGTTTCCATAGATAAGACTTGTGTGATTAATTCTTTCAGTTAAATCCTGCGGAGTTGATCAAGCTGTGACATTAATAATAAAGGGGTTGGGAAAGCTCTATCGACACTATCAATGAAAGCGATTGGTTCTGATGGCTTTTCAAAACTCCACCAGTAAGCTAATAGGGTGCATATTCCCCCCAGCTGGTAGAAACATTTCTCTCTTTCCTAAATGGGTATCTTAATTTTCTCAGAAGTGCAGCAGGGAGCCTGAGGCCCTGAGAAGTGACCTGCCCAGAGTCATTGAGTGGGCTGGCTACGGAGCCACAACCACAGCACATGGCACAAAGTAAGTGCTCGATAAACACTTGAATGAGTGACTGAATGAACCCAAAGCTGGTACTCGTTTTTCTCCCTTCCATATACTCTACAAGAAGCTATTTAGAGTCCTGTCACATTTTCTGCTTTTCAGAAACGGAGTTTGTTTCCTCAAGCCTAACCAAGTTCTAGTTCTAGCCCTGCACAGTCCAACATGGCAGGCACAAGGACACACGTGGCTGTGGAGCCTCTGAATGTGGTGGGTCCACATTGAGATGGACCACGAATAAATCTCAAATTCTGAAGCTTTTGTTAAAAAAATGCTGTCACATATCTCACGGGCTATTTTTCATATTAACTACACATTGAAATGGTAACAGTAGGGATGTGCTGGGTTAAATAAAATGTTAATTATTCATACTTGTTTCTTTTTACTTTCTTAAGGTGGCTGCTAATAATTTTTTTCCATTTTTTAAATTAAAGTCTTAATTAGCGTACAGTGCAATATTGGCCTCATGAGTAGAATTCAGTGATTCATCATGTACATACAATACCCAGTGCTCATCACAGGTGCCCCCCTCTGTCCAATCACCCACTAGCCCATCCCCCACCCACTGCCCTCTTTCAACCCATATCCTCAAGAGTCTTTGTGGTTTGTTTCCTCTCTTCTCTTTCTCCTCCCCCATATGTTCATCTGTTTTGTTTCCACATATGAATGGAATCATATGATATTTGTCTTTCTCTGATTGACTGGTTTCACTTAGCATAATACATTCTAGCTCCATCCATGTCATTGTAAATAGCAAGATTTCATTCTTTTGATGGCTGAGTAATATTCCATGTATATATGAATATAGTTATAGATATAAATTATATATATATGTAATATCTTCCTTGTCCATTCCTTGGTCAGTGGGCAGTTGGGCTCTCTCCATAGTTTCACTATTGTTGATAATGCTGCTATAAACATTAGGGTGCATGTTCCCCTTTGAATCTGTACTTCCGTATTCTTTGGGTAAGTACCTAACAGTGTAATTGCTGGATGATAGGGTGATTCTAATTTTAGTTGCTCCTAAAAATTTTTAAATTCTATTTATGGCTTGCATCATACTTCTATTGGACAACACTGTAGTCCGCAGGAATTTTAGAAAAATAATTCTATATGAATTTTTAACTTTTCAATAAAAATGATTTCTTCAGGCTAGCCAAGAACTTAGGAAACAAAGGAAAGATTAATTAATTTTCTTTTACAACAACAAAAAGAAACGTTTCTCCCTCTTTTTTCCCCACCCAAATCCTTTCCCGGAAATTTCCATCGCATTCTCCCTAACCACATACTCAGAAACCTGGGAGATCCAGGGACGCCCGGAGTTGGTCGGGCACCTGGCCAGCCAACCCGGGAAGCAAGGCGCTGATCAGAAGCCCAGCTATCTCCACCTGACTGTCACAGGCACAGAAAGTCCCCCTGGGAAGGGAGACATGTTTTTGGAGTAAACTCTTGGTGAACAAGTTTGAATAAAAATAATTACCATCATAACGGACACTTTTACTGCACTCTGCATTTTATAAAATGCTTTCACATTTACCGTCTCACTCGATTCTCACAACAGATCCATAACATGGACATGATTAAGATACCATTTGACAGATAAAGGTGCAAACCTCCGAGAGGCTGAGAGGCTTCTTCACAGTCACACAGCTGGGCAGCCATAGATGTGGTTCTAAAGCCTTGTCTCCTGTCACAGATTTTTCTCTTAGGGCACTCGACAACCCAGCAGGTGAGTTCTAACTGACTGACCCAGGGCTCAGCGGCCCCACGGTTTTCTGCAATCCCTCTCTAGCACAGACCAACAGTGGAGAAGGAAAGGAAAGATGTAAGAATCAGTAGAGAAGAAAGAAATCCAGGCAAGGGAATTACATGTGTAATATCTTGAAGAGAACTTCCTTAGTGACACACCATAATCCCTACTCTAATTAAGCTTTATGCCCAGACATAAAAGGAAGTGTTGTCATGGCTAAATCCTTATTGGCAGAAGTCCTACCCCCTGTTGGGCAGAAGGGGGGATTATTATCTTCATCTGAGAGATGAGGAAACCGAGGCTCAAACATTCAATGTCCTTTCCACTGCCCTACGTTGGCTTGTGCATCGATATATAAATCACATGGGGGCGCCTGTCTGGCTCATTCGGTAGAACATGCAACTCTTCTTCTTTATTTATTTTTTTAAGTTTATTTATTTATTTTGAGAGAGAGAGAGAGAGAGAGAAGGGAGGGGGTAGAGACATAGAAGGGAGAGAGAAAATCCCAAGCAGGCTCTGTGCTATCAATGCGGAGCCTGATGAGGGACTCAATCTCATGAACCATGAGATCATGACCAGAGCCGAAATCAAGAGATGGATGCTTAACTGACTGAGCCACCCAGGTGCCCCCGAGCATGTGACTCTTGATCTCAGGGTCATGAGTTCAAGCCGCATGTTGTGTGTGGAGCCTACTTAAAAAAATAAAATAAATATATTTTTAAAATCATATGCATTTTTACTATTCCCATTTATTTTCTGTCTTTATTCATTAATTATTCAATGAATAATTATCTTGATTATTTATATCCTCGTTTCTTTGGGTTTATTTTGTTTGCTTTTCCTGGCTTTTAAAATAGAACACTTTAAGTTCTTAATAAAAAATCTTTGTTTTCTAATAAGTGCAATTAAGATTATGAATTTCCCCTCAAGTACATCCTTCGTTGTATCTGGGGGCTTTGGTTAGTTCCATTATGTATTATAGTATCAAAATCCTTTTCATGACTGCTATTTCTTTAATAATTTCATTGTTAGTCAGATCTAAATATTTTATAATTTTCCTTGGCTTTCTTCTTTAACCCATGGATTATTGGAAGTATCTAATTTTTTATAGCTACATTTTATAACTCTTTTTTTGATAGATAGAAAAATTATATCTATTCTTTGAATAGATAGTATGTACAAATGATACAAAATTTAGGAGGCACAAAAAATGTACAGTGAAAAATCTCTCAGAAGCTACATATATATGATTCCATTACACAACATAACAGAAAAGGCAAAACTGTAGGGAAAGAAAACAGATCAGGAATTGTCAGGGCTGACGGTGGTTGACTTGACAGAAACAAGAGAAAATCTGGAGGGTGAAGGGGCTCTTTTATATCTGCTTTGCAGTGATAGGTACAGGCTGCATGCCTTTGTCAAAGGCTGGAGAAGTGTATAGTGAAAATAACAAATTCACTGGATGTAAATTACACCTTAATTAAAAAAAAATTTCAAGTCTGTCTTCTCTCTCCAGAACTTAATGGTAGTTTTCCCATATGTCTAAAATTTGCAGCCTCGGTTTTTCTCTTCAGGCCGCAACAATCCCTATTTTAGTTACAAAGAAACTTCTAAAACTATCTTTCTAAAAGCTGCTTCACAGAATAATATTCTGAACTAGGACATATCCGTCACAGATCTCTGCATTCTGCTGGGATTCCCTGGGAATAAATCACCTTGAATGCACTTACCGCTACAGCTGGGAGCTACCATAGCTGTTAGAATCTACTAGCACTGCCTGGAAAGTTTAGGGATGTTCAGTATCCACCGGTCTGGGTCGCTGCTTGAAATCTTGCTAAAAGGTCCAGTTGACATTGTACTTAAAGCCTGGACGTCATTGGCTGTGTTATGACATCGTCTGAGTTGGCGTTAAGTAGCCATAGGAGAAGCTTTGCTAAGACGGCATGTAATAATTATCCATAGCCAAACTCAAACAACCTAGTTGTCATTAATATCCCTGGCTTGTGATAGTCAAACATCTAGGATAAAGCAGGGAGTGGGTAAGGTACATCATCATCATCACCATTATCATCTATAATAATAATCACCTGAAGTCTGTATGTAGCAGGCAGATAGGATAGTAGAAAGCCCTGGGGGCACCTGGGGGGCTCAGTTAGTTAAATGTCCAACTTCGGCTCAGGTCATGATCTCACGATTCATGGGTTCGAGCCCCACATCGGGCTCTATGCTGACAGCTCAGAACCTGGAGCCTGCTTCAGATTCTGTGACTCCCTCTCCCTCTGCCCCTCCTCTACTTATGCTCAGTCTCTTTCTCGCTCTCTCAGAAATAAACATTAAAAAAAATAAAAAGAAAGCCCTATTTTAGGAGGACTATTCTTCGCCTTAAGCCACAAAGTATTTAAAGATGCTGAGTTCTTGCTTAGCCATTATGTACAAGAGTGTCAATGGAGAAGTCAATCTCTCTAAGCCTCGGCTTCCTCCTCTATAAAATAGAGAAAACTCTATCCATTTCACAAGTTACCACAGAGACAGAGGGAGATAATAGACAGAGATACCAGTCACAGAGAAGGTTCTTTCAGTAACCTCTACCTGTGTTTGGCAAATGAAGGCCTCCAATCCGCCTTCTGTAATGATGAGGATGGCCTTCCATCCCGGGCTCTCAGGAATGCCCAAAGAAAAGCAGCAGTCTGTGAACTTCCCAACGACAGTCATATCAACACCAAAGAAAATAATAAATGGACGGGGGCTTTAGATTTTTCTGAAACACGGCAAATGGCATCACTACCTCCCTTACACACCCACCCGCCCCTTTCTACCTGGATAATTTAAACCTGTCTTTCAAAATGCAGCTTGAGGGCCACTTCCTCCAGGAAGTCTTCCGGGTTGCTCATCAGGAGCATTCATGGCCCCCCCTGGGCTCCCAGAGTCTCTCACACTACACCATGATATCGCGTATGCTTGTCTGTCATGTCCTCTGATCTGGAGGCTGAGGATCAAAGTGCGCCTCCTGGTTTGCATCTCGTGGGACGTGTAGGGCCGGGCACAGGCATGGGGTGGATGTGCATAGGTGTTTGTTGGCAAATTCCCACCGATGAAGTGTAAGGCGTTATTTTTTTTTAATGTTTATTTATTTTTGAGAGAGAGACAGAGTGTGTGTGTGTGTGTGTGTGTGTGTGTGTGTGGACAAGCAGGGGAGGGGCAGAGAGAGAGGGAGACACAGACTCCAACGCAGGCTCTTGAACGGCAAGATCATGACCTGAGCCGAAGTCGAATACTCAACCGACTGAGCTGCCCAGGCGCCCCGAAATGTAAGGCGTTATTAAGACTGAAGATGTTATTAAGACCTCAAGTACTGTTTCACAAAGTCTCCCTTATCTCTTGCCCCTTTCCTGTGGCACCAGGAACCCATCTCAGAGCCTGAGTCAGGCCTACCCTCAGCCTTGCGTTCACTTCCCTCCCTGCTCTGGAATGCCTGACTCCTCAGATTTCTCTTCTGTGGAGGCCCCCATCCTCCCCGTGGCTTCCCGTGGGTGACACATACCCTGGTGACTTCCTAAAGTCCTCAACACAGTGATTCCCAGTCCTCGCTGGCCACAGGGATCACTGGAGAATTTTCGACGTCCTTCTCTGTAGCCCCACACTACAGTCTGATGGGACCAGGCCTGCGTGGGTCACAGCTGGGACCCCGGTGGAAGGGATAACATATCAAGCGGAAAGTCAGACTCAGTGGCCTCCACAGCGCTGCTAGCCTATGACATGTATGTTGACGTGCATTCCCGGCTCCCCAGACATGTGGAGGCTTAGGGATCAACGGGCCCAGGCGCTCATTCTCAGATGGGGAAGTGGGGGCGCAGAGAAGGTATGTGAGGTGGCAGGACCTGAAGCCGGCTCTCCTAACCCAGGTGGGTGAGTCTTCCGTGACCCGGGCTGCCTTCTGGGACAGTGATGAGCGCTCTGCACAAAGGGGTTGGGTGGGGAGGCTCTTAACACTTCTCTCAAATGAACCGCTAAGGCTCAAAATAAATCTACACTGACCCTCCCTCACGGAAGCCTACCTCTTCTGTGTACTTTGGCCAAAGCTATTCATGTCTATTGTCCAGACAATCACGAACAGGAAAATTCTGAAATCCAGGGAACCAGGAAGGTGTCAGACAGGGATGGGTTGAGCCCAGCCCTGTCGGGTATGAGCTGACTGACCTTGGAGGGCCTCGGTTCCCTCGAGTGGGAAGCTGGGCGGACGGTGGTGGCAGGAGGCCCTGGATGAAACCGAGAGTCACGGTGGGCTCCCCCCAGGTCCCCACCCCACACCGCCCATCAGGCGTCGGGTGCTGACCATCCCTAAGTCTGTTTCTATTTCATCCATTTCTCTTGATCCACCGGCACTATCCCAGTTCAGGCTACTGTCCTCGCTGCCATGCTTCTAGCCATGGCCCCAAGCTGACCTCCCTGTTTCTCGTCCCGTCACCCCCAGTGCATCGTCCACACCAAAGCCAAAGCCTTCCTTAGGACGGGGACATTCGATGCTGTCAGAGCATCTCTTGGAACCTTTCCTCCTGATTCTGAACTTCTTACCAGGACTTCCAAGCTCTGGAATCTGCCTCCTTTGATGGCCTGGTTTCTCATCTTCCTGCCTGCCCCCCCATCTTCACATCCCTGCCCTGGTCCCCTGGGCCCTTTCAGTTCCTCCAGGAAGCCCTCCTTGATTTCTCCAAGTCTGATTAGGACCCGTCTATGCACTCCTGCACACTCTGAACTTCCTCTGTTACAGCCGCAGAATGGACTGCAGTCACCCCTTTACCTGACTCTCCTCCACAGCTGGCTTAGGACCATGCCCACCTCTGTCTTCACTGTATCAATGCCAAAGACCATGCTGGGCACTAGGGGAGGGTCTGCAGGTTTTATTTTTGGAAGTGTGAGTGGATGTGTAAAACGAATAAACGAGGTAACAAAACGTTCACAGCATCTGAACTCACGCAGCATTACAGCGTCACATAGCCATAATCTATAACCAGTATTCCCCACCCCTGAGACCCTCCAGTTTTTATATCCAAGTCCTGGGCTCTGGTCTAAATTTTGTTTCTAATCAGTTACCTGGCTTCTCTTGTTCTTTGTTTTCTTTCCATTAAAGTGAGAATATGGTTCCAAACAACAAAACAAAACAGGGAAGGAAAGTAGGAAGGAAGGAAGGAAGGAAGGAAGAGAGAGAAAGAAAAAAGGAAAGAAAGATAGAGAAAGAAAGAAAGAAAGAAAGAAGAAAGGAAGGAAGAAAAAAGAAGAAGGAAGGAAGGAAGGAGGAAAGGAAAGGAAAGGAAAGGAAAGGAAAGGAAAGGAAAGGAAAGGAAAAGAAAATTTTAGAGGTCTGTGAGCTCTCTTCCCTTTCCCCTCTGGCTCATCTTTTCTCCCTCCAAGAATCGGAACTGGGGAAGGACACAGACCATGCTCCTCCCCAGCTCTTTTATGTTTATTGCAGGGACTATTTATGAGGCTGTTAGAAAAGATTATATTCTCGGGATGCCTGGGTGGCTCAGTTGGTTAAGGGTCAGACTCTTGATTTCTGCTCAGGTCATGATTTCACGGTTCTCTTCGCCCCCCCCCCCCCGCCCCTTCCCCACTCATACTTTACCCCTGTCTCTCAAAATAAATACATAAACATTAAAAGAAAAAGAGAGAGAGAGAAAAGATGATATTCTCTCAAGTCCAAAGAAATTCCCTGTGAGGTCAGACTCGTTCCCTTGATGGGCATACCACAGACAGCTCGTGGATCTTGCCATTTGGCAAAGCCCTGGCGACTTTAAGTTCCTCTTTGTTCCAAGACTGAGCCCTGCCTGGGTGATGACAGGTGAAGTTTCCCCCACACCCTGTGCCACTATGTAGTCACCCTGAGTGTCGGGAGGGTGGGGGAGAGAGTGGGCAGGGCAGGAGACACAGCAAGGGAAGCTGAAGAAAGATGTCTGCACACACCCTTGCAGCTACTGTCCTGCTTTTGTGGCTTCAGCTAAGGACCTGGGGCCCTCAGGCAAGAAGCAGGAAGCAGGAAGGAAAGAAGCAGGAGAGGGGCCTCCCTTCTCCCCAGTGGACTTGCTCTCCCCATCAGCCTTTGCTCACCTGCCCTAGTGCAAGCGTTCCAAGGCTGTCTTCTACAGCCCTGCCCTCACAGCAGCTCTGGGGTCTACGCCAGCCCAACAAGCTGGGGCAGAAGCAGCGGGGATGCCAGCCGCCAGCTCTGGCCATGCCAGGGGCCTGCAGTGCAGCTACCCAGGCCTCCCACCAAGGAAAGTCCATTCTGGGGTCTCCTCCTCTGTGAATGACAATGCTGGGGCCCAGAATCCCGTTCTCAAAAGTGCAGGAATCACGGGGCATCTGGGTGGCTCAGTCGGTTAAGCATCTGATTCCGACTCAGGTCATGATCTCATAGCTCATGGATTTGAGCCCATGTTGGGCTCTGTGCTGGTGCTGTGGAGCCTGCTTGGGATCCTCTCCCTCTCTCTCTCTCTCTCTCTGCTGCACCCTTACTCACGCTCTCCCTTCTCTCAAACTAAAGAAAGAAACTATTTTTTGAAAGTGCAGGAGTCTCTGCTCCAAAATAAAGGTATCTATCAATTCCACATGAATATTCTTGCTAACTGGCTCCTGGAACACACAGTGTCTGGAGTCCTCTCTCCTTAGAGGCAATGAAATTTCATTCAGCCTTTGAACAACTGATGTGTGCAAGCCCACCATCCCCAACAAAAAGAGTCAAGCCTGGCCTGCCTTCTCAGAACCCTGCCACCTAGCACAGGAAACGGGACAGATATACTAACAGTCCAAGAGGGAACTGGGTAAATACTACAACTCAATCCATAGATCAGAAGATTGATTCTGGGGCACGCCTGGGTGGCTCAGTCAGTTAAGCATCTGACCTCCACTCAGGTCATGAGCTCGAGGTTCATGATTTTGAGCTCTGCAGTGGGCTCTGTGTTGACAGCTTGGAGCCTGGAGCCTGCTTTGGATTCTGTGTCTCCCCCTCTCTCTCTCTGCCCCTTCCCCATTTGCACTGTCTCTCTCCCTCAAAAATAAATAAACATTAAAAGAAAAAAAAAGGATGGACTCTGGCTGAAAAGATCAGAATTTTTTCACAAAAGAAACCACATCTGATCTAGACCCTGAAGGAAGAGCTAAGTTCTTACAAGCGAAGACTTTCTCATTGGCTCTGTTGAGTAAGACTGGGTTAGCCTGACTTGGGAAAAACTCTCTGGGTTCCAGCAAAGTGTATTCCCAGTCTCTACTGCCATGTTGGATACTTTAGTCAAAGGGCTGTTGTGCCTTGTGTCCTTAGACAGTCACCTACCTCCCTGGGCATCGGATTCCTCTCTTGGTTTATAAGATCGGATTCAGATGTGTGCCCTGCTTCTCTTGCCCTCCCTCTTTGTCCTCTTGAAAGTCCATGTCCCACAAAAGTATTCTATTTTTTAAATGTTTATATATTTTGAAAGAAAGAGAAGGTAAGCAGGTGAGGTACAGAGAGAGACAGAGAATCCCAAGCAAGCTCTGAACTGACAGCAGAGAGTCTGATGTGGGGCCTGATCCCATGAACTGTGAGATCATGACCTGAGTCAAAGTTGGACACTCAACTGACTGACCCACCCAATTGGCCGCCAACAAAAGTATTCTTAAAAAACTTATAACTGGGATGTTGGGTTCCTTCTAGGGTTAACATTGCACCATCTCCCAGGACTCCAACCCATTTCTCCTTAAAAAAAAATTAAAATAGAAAAAATAATAAAGAAATGGTGGATTTGTACCCAGAAAAAGGTTTGTTATAAAAATGGCTTTTACCATATTGGAGACAATTACTATCTTAAAAGCAGATCAAAAAGGCAGACAACCCAATAGAGAAATGGGAAAAAGACGTGAACAAACCTTTCATAAGAGAGATATACCAACTGCCAACTAAACACTCAATTTAATTAGTCATCAGGAAATGCAAATTAAAACCACCATGGAATACCACTCCCACCCTCCAAAATGGCTAAAATGAAAAGGACTGTAGCAGATGTTAGGCAACTAAACTCTCTCTCACACTTTGCTTGTGGGTGTGTAAAACAGAACGACTACTTTGGAACAATGTTCGGCCGCATCTAGCAAAATGAACACAGGCATATCCAAAGACTTAGGAATTCCACTCCCAGATGTGTGCCCAACAGAGTCACATGCATATGTTCAGCAGAAGATACACTAGAAAGTTCACAGAGAAGACCGGAAACAACCCAGGTTTCCATCGAGAAGTTGTTATTAATCTACACAACTAGAATTCTACCTAACAAACTAGGCACACATCATGGATGAATTTCACCTACAGCACAACAATAAAAACTGCCAGACACAATAGAGAACATGCAACAGATTTCCATGTACGTGAGGTCAAAGAACAGGTGAAATAAATTACAGTGTTAGAAGTCACAAGAGGGGTCAGCCTTGGGGAGATGGATCAATGACTGGAAGGGGATACGAGTGGGGCTTTTGGAATTCTGGAAATTTTATTTCTTTTTAGGTTCTTTTATTTATGTTTTTTAATTAACGTGCAGGTGACACACAATGTTACGTGAATTTCCGGTGCACAACATAGTGATTCGACGAGTCTGTACTTTAGGTTAGGCTCACAAGTGTAGCTACCACCTGTCACAATGCTATTACAGGACCATTGACTCTGTTCCCTGAGCTGTGGCTGTCATATTCCCTAGCCCATCTCCTTCACTCATTTTGCCCATCCCCCCGCACTCCTCCTCCAATAATTTTTTTTCTTGGTCTGGGTGGTGGTTACAGAGATGTGTCACTTGGTGAAAATTCATCAAGCTGTACACTAATGATTATGTACTTGTCTGGATATGTTAAACTTCAATGAAGTTTATATTTAAAAGAAAACACATCAGGGGCACCTGGGTGACTCAGTCAGTTAAGCGTCCAACTCTTTGTTTTGGCTCAGGTCATGATCTCATGGTTTGTGAGTTCCAGCCCTAAATCAGGCTCCACACTGACAGTGCGGAGCCTGTTTGAGATTCTCTCTCTCTCTTTTTTTCTCTCTCTCTCTCTGCCCCTCCCCCTCTCAAAAATAAATAAATAAAATTTAAAAATAAATAAATGGACAAATAAAAGAAAGCACATCAGAACCTGCTTTGGTTCCATATCTACCTTTTAGACAATAGAAAATCCTCTATGCCAGGATAAAGAAGGGGATGGTCTAGTTTTCTCTCTCTTTCTCTAGAGATAAATCATATCATTTATTGAGTTATAATTCACATACAATAAAATTCATCAAGGGGTCCCTGGGTGGTTCAGTCCATTAAGCCTCTGACTTTGGCTCAGGTCACGATCTAGCGGTTTATGAGTTCAAGCCCTACGTCAGGCTCTGTGCTGACAGCTCAGAGCCTGAACCCTGCTTTGGATTCTGTGTCTCCCTCTCTCTCTGCCCCTCCCCTGCTCATGCACTATCTCTCTGTCTCTCAAAAATAAACATTTAAAAAATTAAATAAAATTCACTAAGTTCAAATGTAGAATTTGATGAGTTTTGGAAAATGTACAGTAGTGTACTCACCACCACAATGATGATCCAGAATATTTCCATGACCCCAAATCGTTCCCTTGTTTTCTACAGCTGATTCCTTCTCTCTACCCCTGGCCACCATTGATCTGCTTTTGAAAGAAACTCCACTGTAGTTTTCCCTTTTCTAGAATTTCATATAAATGGGTGTTACCATAGTCTCTTTAAAATGATTTCCTTTGAGCATGACAACTTACCATTGGTTACTATTAGGTTCCACTGAATGTGTCACACTGGATTTGTCTCTTATTACCACTCCATCTACCCTGACAAGATGCACGAGGTCCTTCATGAATGTTCTATGTTAAAATGGAATTGGCTAGTTGAAGGCTAGACACCTTAAACCGAGAGATGGATTATGTGAGAGATGAGGTATACCCCATGTAGCCCCAGAGGTCAAAGCCAAGACCCGGGGGAGCAGTGGCATGGGAGGCTGTAGTTGGCAGCTCAATAAAAACAGGGAAGATTTCTCCCAAAGCTGAAGTTTATCAAACCTGGAATGGGCCGAACTCAAGGCAAGTCAGCTCCCTGTCCAGAATGGACAGAGAGAAAGGCAATACAGCCGTTTCCCCATCAAGGTGTGAGAAAGAGGATTCAGGCAGGCACTTGGACTCAGTAGCTTCTAGTGCCTTTTCCAAATCTTATAATCCCATTACAGCTCACTGGGCTCGAAAGCAAATCACAGATATTTTTACATCTAGTAGGATAAAACAAAACACTATATTTGTCATACATTCATCATTCGGCAAGACCGGATTCTCCAGCTCCTGCAAGGGGACATAACTCAAGGCCAGAGAAGCCTACTGGGTGGAACAAAAACCCAAGAAATACTTATAATTAGAAGATAATGAGCCTGCCTTTTTTTCTTCATCAGTTTTATGAACGGCTTCCAGGCTCTGAAATTAATGAGGAAGTAGAAGAGATGTTTTTCAAGGCGATGTCTCAGCACTTGCCAAGACTCTGACCTCTTCCCGTGCAACTAATGGGTGGGGCAGTACAATATGGTCCAGCGAATAGTAGCGGGGCCTCCAAAGCTCAGCTGAGCGCTGCTCAGGAGAGGACATGAATGGGCTAACCGTCCTTGCCTTCAAGTTAAATAAGCATACGCACAGCACCAGTCTGGGCCGGCCCAGGACAGTGCAAATTCCCACGAGAGCAGAAGACGAGTTAAGGCTAGAAGGGGAAAGAACTGCTCACCCTGGGCCCGAAGCACAGGTTGATGGTCCACAATGAAATGCAACAGCAAGCCAGGCTTGGAAGACTTTTCTAGAAGCCAACCATTTATTTATTTCATTTTCGTCCATCTTGAGAACGAGTGGCCTTACCTGGAAACATTACCAGGAAAGGTTGGCTTTAATCCATTTTGTTCAAGAGGCGCTTAGCAGCATTTACTGGAAACAATAATATTAGTAACAAAATGAGCAGGGACTCCGCATAAACGGGTTCTGTATCTAAGATGGGAAGACCTTGGCTGAGCCTCGCTTTCATTATCTGGAAAAATAAAGGAAATTGTCCGAAATCAATGGTTTCCACCACTGGTTTGATTGGACTGTCAGGAGTAAGAGGGAGCAGGGATGTGACCCCCACAACTCACTCTGCCCACAGTGCCTCTACTTTTGTGCCTTGATTGGGCTTTTTCTGAATAAAGAATTTGCTCCTCTAAGGACACCTGGGTGACTCAGTCGGTTGAGCATCTGGCTTCGGCTCAGGTCACAATCTCACAGTTTGTGGGTTCGAGCCCCGTGTCAGGCTCTGTGCTGACAGCTTGGAGCCATCTCTCTCTCTCTCTCAAAAATAAACATTAAAAAAAATTAAAGTATAGGTCTCACTAAATAAGTTGTTGGGATTGTCCTGCATCCAGAGTCTGGGCCTTGAATGAATCATCTTCTCCAAGTAGAAGTTCAGAACATTCTTTGATTTAACACATTTCTTTCTTTTTCTTCATTATGATATGATTAGATGGCAATATGTTTCCTCTGCCATTTTTCTAGCCTCAGACTTTAAGTTTTCTTCTTTTCCTTTTCTGCTTCACTCTTTTCTCATGTCACATTATTTTTTTTCTCTCTTGTCTCTTTTATGTAACCATGCACTTTCCTTCCTTTTGTAGGTAGACAGTTCACATCTGAGCCTACCACCTTCAGAAACATCTGCTGGAGGAGCCGGCCCTTGGCTGATGTCTGGGAACTTAGGTCTGGGGAGGGGCCCCTCTGTTCCCGAGATGATGAGGGGCTTCGCTATGATAAATCGTATAAGCCAGGTGGTTCAGGCTTTCCTTCTGCGGGTCTGGAGTTTTGGCCCATGCTGGCACCGGCTGCCTGTGTGACGGACCCCCTGCTAAGACCCTGGGGTCCACAACATTTCAGAGCTGCTGTGGGAGTCCCTCATTGGAGGAATTAAATACCACCTGCCTGACTTCCCTGTGAGACTCAGAGGCTGCACAAGGTCCCCTCTGCACTTTACCCCTGGCCCGCCTTTTCCCTCTACCAATTTTGCTCTGTGTCCGCTCATGGCTGTGGGGACAGCCATATGTCGCCTTCAGGAGTCTTGTTAAGTCAAGTAGTGAACGGGGGTGGAGGGGTCTTGGGGAGCCCGACTGTGGGCCTCTCCAGAAAAACCCTGATTCTGAAATAATACCTTTTGGAAAAAGGAAGGATAAAGGGCAGCAGTTGAAGTAACTGAGCTGATGTCTGTCGTGAGGAGTAACCAAGGAATCTGAAAAGGACAGCTCCCACTCCAGAGGAACTGGGTTGCTGGCTCCATTGGCTGCTTCCGGTCGCACAGGCTAAAATGGGGGACAAGTGTCCAACCTGGGTGATGCCTTCAGGCTTATTTTGCTAACTATTCTAAAAGGTGATCTTTGGAGTGGGGAGTAAAAACTTGCATTGTCCTTTCCTCCAAGGGAGGGGGAAAATGAGTTCCTGGGAGCAAAACTCTAACTCAAAGGAGAGGAGCACCTGGGTGGTTCAGTCGGCTGAATTTCTGACTTTGGCTCAGGTCATGATCTTGCAGTTTGTGAGTCTGAGCCCCGCGTTGGGCTCTGTGCTGACGGTTTCTTCAGATTCTGTGTCTCTCTCTCTGCCCCTACCCTGACTACACTCTTTCTCCATCAAAAAAAAAAAAGAATAAACATTTAAAAAAAAAATTTTTTTTAAATGTTTATTTACTTTTGAGAGAAAGACCGAGAGAGTAAGAGAAAGAGAGAGAGAGAGAGAGAGACAGAGGCATGAGCGTGGGAGAGGCAGTGAGAGGGAGACACAGAATCCAAAGCAGACTCCAGGCTCCAAGCTGTCAGCACGGAGCCCGATGCAGGGCTTGAACCCACAAACCATGAGATCATGGCCTGAGCTGCTTAACCGACTAAGCCACCCAGGCGTCTCTAAAAAAAATTTTTTTTAAAATAAATAAATCAAAGGAGTGAAAAGAGTGGGGGGTAGGGGCGATGCAGCCACTTCAGGAGGCCCACACCCATCTCACATTCCAGCCAAGATCCCCGACCGCTGTAAACGGCATTAACCTGTCAGTGCTGGATTTACTGCTTAAGATTTGAATCTAGTACTTGCAATGAGGGGGAAAAAATGGGGAGGGGTTTTTTAAATGGCTTTGTATATTTCAGTTATGGCATTTGGATGTGTGGACAAAAGTGGGGCAAGGAGCTTTGGGCTTGCAATTTCATAAATGCTAGAGGGATCATTCCAATCAGGGAAACTGAAAAAAAAAGTAGTAAGACGAACTTCCTTGCTTTTCTGGTCACCAATAAGCAAATTAGAATTTAAACTCTTCAGGCGTGAAAACAGAGGAAGTCTCCACACTGATGACTGTTACTATGATTTTTGCTTATTGGAGCCTCTGGGCAAAAGTAACAGATATGAAAATAGGCACTCACCAGCTGAACACACACTTTGGAGTTTTAAGAAGCCATTTTTAGTAGCTAACGACCTCCTGTGAATCCTATCCGATCTTGTCCGTGCTGCCCCTCGAAGGCTGGTGATTTTCTGGCCAGCTATGCATGTGTTTGAGCGGGTCAGCTCAAACTGTATGAAGACAAGCCAGAAAGCCCTGCTTGTCACCTGAGCTGGGAACCCAGCCCTCTGGCCCTCCAGGGTCTGCTTTTTCTGCTTGCCAAAGAAATGCCTGTGGCCTGCTGGGAGTCCTCAATTCACTGAGCCTAATTGCCAGGGTCAGACTGGGACCTCAAACCTTATTCGGTCCGCTCTGGGCCATTTCAGCCTCAGCTGAGCTGAACTAAAAGCTGAAACAGGCCCCAAGAGCACTGCTGGGGTTCCCGTGGGTAGAGAGCACCCCGCTGGGACCCTAAACCATCAGGATGTCATGGATGCTGGCTGGGCTGGCTGGGTCACAAACAAATGTCCCCAGGAAAGGATTTAGGTTTTGATGGGATCGTTTGAAATGGAGCTACTGATAGGATCTGCAGGGCTGATACAGAGACCGATTGCATGTTACGTGAGGTTACTGCTACAAGACGGGGGAGGGTGCATGCAGGGCCTGTGACCCCTCTGCCCTCTTCTGACAGCTGGGGCCTTGAACCAGCTCCGGGAGAGGCCCCGCTGCCCTTGCCACCGTGCACCCACGGCCTGATTGCTCCCCCCCCCCCCCCGCGGCTCCTGGGGCGCCCACCTTGTGAGGCAGTTTATGAAACTGTCCCTGAAAAGTCTGCTCTCTGGAGAGATGAGGCTAAAAGGGAAGGGAGGTTACATAAACCCATTTAGAAAGTTGTTGAAAATCCAGGATGTCATCACGATCGGTTCCTGAGCAGGATCGTCTTTCTGGTTCAGGTGAGCAAAAACATTTTTCCGTGAGCATGCTTTTGTCCCTCCTGCCTACTCCCCTTCCAGGCAGAGTTTCAGATGCTACAGGGGATGATTTTAAACTGTGAGGTTGTGATTGTTAAGTGGGACACACTGAGTTTGTAAACAGCAGGAGAGAAAAAAGCAAAACAAAAAACCCCCCCAAAAAAACCAAAAAAGCAAACACACAAACAAAGAGACAAAATGAGCACTAATGCTCTGTTTTTTAATGCTTTCAACTCACAGGGCCCGCTGAGCGCCTGATCACAGCCGACAGACCGACTGGGACAGCAGCAGGTGGCCGTCTGCACTTGCCAGAGCTCAACGCTGAACACTTCCAGATGCCTCTACGCTCCAACTGGAGTCACAGACAGCAAATCCAAATCGTTGGTAACTGACAGCCTCAGGCAGTCCCTCTGAATCCAGGGACTGAACCGAATTAATTGGATGAGGCTGTGAGCCTGTGGCCAGAGGTCCCAGGATCGGAGACCACCCTGGGGCTCCTGTTAACTGAGCTACCTGACTCCCGAGTGTCCTGTAACTGTCAGCTCTTTGATTCCAGGGGGACCAGGTGTGTCCTCTAGGCTACACCTCTTATGTGAGTGCCTCCCATCACCACCTCAGCCTAGGAAACTTTCATGAGAGCTCCAATGTACCATCCAGAGTTGTGCTGTACTTCAAGGCAGTCCAAAAAGTTCATGCTAGGGGCGCCTGGGTGTCTCAGTCGGTTAGGCGTCCAACTTCAGCTCAGGTCATGATCTCATGGTTCGTGGGTTTGAGCCCCGCATTGGGTTCTGTGCTGACAGCTCAGAGCCTGGAGCCTATTTCGGATTCTGTGTCTCCCTCTCTCTCTGCCCCTTCCCTCACTCATACTCTGTCTGTCTCTGTTTCAAAAATAAATTAAAAAAAAATTAAGAAGTTCATGCTAAAACATAAGGAGAAGTCCACTTGGTTTTTAAGTAGTTTTGTCATCTTTTTTAAGTTTATTTATTTGTTTTCAGAGGGACAGAAAGATCATGAGCAAAGGAGGGACAGAGAGGGAGAGAGAATCCCCAGCAGGCTCTGTGCTGACAGCACAGAACCCAGTGTGGGGCTCAAACCCATGAATCCATGAGATCATGACTTGAGCCAAAATCAAGAGTCGATCGCTTAACGGACCAAACCACCCAGGTGCCCCTGGTTTTGTCTTAACTAGCAAAGGCATGACTAAAGGGCATGACTGATCAGTAGGGCAGGGAGGTCTCTCCATGCAGCATGGGCTCTTGTGAGCATAATTTTGCTGCAAAGATGCCTTGGCCAAGGGCCAAAGAGGTGGGCTGGGCAGAACAGTCTAGAACAGAGCAGACCTGAGGCTGCCATTTTTAGAAAGACCTCGCAAGTTTAGTCCTGGGCTGGCCCCGGAAACGTGGATTTCAGGACGAGTCTCACCATTCCAGAAATGAGGCGCGCCCACTATGCTAGCTGTTGACAATCTGGTTTATGCCGCACATCTTACCTTTTGGGAGTCTGGAACTTTGGTACATGCCAAGCAGAGGGTACCTACATGACTGACCCCCAATAAAAACCTTGCGTCCCTAGGATCGGGGAGTCTTCCTGATAAACAGTGTTTTACGCATGTTGCATAAGCGCGAAATTAAGTGCATGGCGTATGACTGCCCCGGGAGAGAGTCACATCACACTCCTGAAAGCCCGTGAGGACTTCTCCTCCTGACTTTGCCTGGTGCCGGCCTGGCTCCGTAGTAAAGTCATAGCTGTGAGCGAGCACAGCTGTGCTCGGGTCCTCCTCACGAGTCACGGAGCCCAGGGGTGGTCTTGCACACACCAACACCGTACGGAAAAAGAACAGGAAGGATGACAGAGATTTATAGGAAGGAAAACAAGAGCCTGGGACAGGAAGGTGGGGAAAAGGACAAAGAAAGTCAGGGCGAAAATCAATAAAGCAGAGGCACCGGATTTAGTGGCTGCGGGGCTCACAGCACTGCTCAGAGGACAGTTTTGGGCTGACCCCTGGCCCAGGACGACGGCCCCAGGGGACTAGAGTAACCGGCGCCCTCCTTCTACCCGGGCACAAGGGCAGGCACCCTCATTCTTTAAAGGATGCGCAAGGACCTCAGCGCTTCTGGACGGTGCGCCGAACTTCCGTAACCACGGAAGACGGGACGAGCGTTATATTTAAACACTCACAGGGTGTTTAAAGGCGTCAATACTCTGGTTTCTCTTCAGATCATATAAATCCTTCACCTTTTTAAAGGCTTCCCGCTTCTAGAATCAAAACGGTCCCCGTCTGTTTGTACTTCTTGGATAAGACTTTCCCTGATCTGCTGTGTCTGTGGGTTCCCTGTGTACACTTGTCTCTTCTCCTGAACTCTGATTTCCTTTAAAAGGGGCATCTTTTCTTGAGTGGGGGAGGGGATGATCCTTCCTCAGGATCAATGCATGGTGGGAAGATAATGAAAATAAAATGTAACAAAAACCATATGCAATCTCTATTTTAGTCCTCTCTGTGTCCCATCCAGATCCGAAAATAACCTGGCATGAAGGAGGAGTTCAAGCAACAATTCACCGATGTATTGTTAGCTAAATGTTTATGAGGACACCTGCCGCATGGGGCTCTCAGGAGGATTAAATGAGACAACGGATGTAAGGGAACATAATAAACTGCAAAGCCCTTGGTGTATCTAAACTATTATTAGATCAAATAATAACGCAGCATCAAATTTGTATTCACGTTTTAAAAAAAATTTTAACATTTATTTTTGAAAGACAGAAAGAGAGCACAAGTGGGGAAGGGGCGGGGGGTGGGGGGGGTGGACAAAGAATTCAAAGCAGGCTCCAGGCTCTGAGCTGTCAGCACAGAGCCTGATGTGGGGCTAAAACCCACAAATTGCGAGATCATGACCTGAGCCAAAGTCATACATTTAACCAACTAAGCCATCCAAGGTGCCCCTATATTCATTTTTAAAAATCTTTGAGAAAATGCCTACATTTTCCAAGGAAGTTGATGGCCTGTATACTGCTTTCCGGGGCCTGAGTCTCCCATTTATTGGTAAGGATACGGAGGGGCAGAGAGTTCTAGAAACTTACACGAGGTCATGGGTTTATACGTGTGTTGACCTGTGGTTTCTCCTCAGGAATGAGATCTGACTTTACACTTTGTTCTCGCTTAACTTCCAAGTAACAACATAATAGTTGTCACATTATCAGTAGCCTTTTCTCTGCCCTATTCCTTCTTCTTTTTGATTACCAAAATTGTCACAAAGCTTTTAACACCCAGAAAGGGCATGTTGTCTCTTTATGGGGAGGTGGACAGAATGCCTGCATTGGAATCAGACAGACTTGGGTTTGAATCCAGGCTTTTCTTCTTACTAGCCCGGTGACTTTGAACAATGACTGGATTTCCACGAGATTTACTCATCTGCAGAATGGGATACCATTTCTAAATCTTGCCATTTCTAAAGTAATGGAGATTAAAGATAATGTATGTGGAGCCTCTAATCCAGGCCTGGCAGCTAAGAGACACTGCAAATAATAATAGTTGAATACCCGTGTCATTGTCACTGCTATTATTAATAAGTTGAAACAGAAGAAAGAAGAATGACAAATTTTGGCTTGGAGAGCCCTAGTGAGACTGGTCTAGCAGGTCCCTTGTGAAACTAACCTCAAAAGGGCTTTCCCCCCACCCCCACCCAAGAGACCACAGAAATAAGACATTCAAGTCAGCACTTTCCACCTCTGAGATGAGACATTGACCAGAATCGACGGTCTCATCCTGGTGCAAGATTTTTTTCCAGCCTCAGCCTCCCTGTGAGTCACCCAACCCGGAGACAAGGGTAGGAATGGTGGCATTTATCACCGCTTCTCATGAGTGAGTGTCTGTGGTAACGACAAAGAGATGATTGGGGTGGGGAAGGGCAAATAAAAACGTTGATGAAGAGAATGAAGACTGGGCAGAAACAAGCAATGAACAGAGGTGGAACGTGTCAGCCTGAAATCACACGTCATGATGATACCTTCTTAACTCAATTATCTCTTTATAAAAAGACCTGTAGTTGGGGTTGAACTACAGTCGATGGGAAATGGGGGTGAGGGGAGAGCTGTCACCACAATCAGAAAAGACACAGGGTCCGTGAGCAGGGAGGGAGCTCAATGGTCGCCTAGTCTAGTGATTTTCCTCGCATCCACAGGAGTACTTCAAATCGTGAAGCATTTCTTGCCAAGAGGATGGCTTGCTGCTCGAGAAACTTCTTCAACCTATTTTTTTCGGGTATTAAAGATCTAAAATCTTGTGACATATGCTGGCACCTATCTTTTACAGATTGAATCTAAAGCCCAGAGAGGGCAATGAACTTGCTCTGAGAAACACACAAGGGCAGACCTGGGTCTTCAACCTGTAAGTCTTGCTTCCCAATCCCCTGTAGGAATTTTAGACGGACACACCAGTGACCCATTCTAGTTGACACATGACGCCAGACATGAGGCACTCTACCTCCCCCAAACATAAAGGAAAAGGAGGTCATCACGAGAGCCCTTCTCTTGGTATTAGGAGTTGAGGAACAGAGGGCTTCAAGATTTGGGGATTGGAGTTTCTGGCTTCCTGAAAGCTGACCTCCCCAGATTGCTTACCCCAGCTTCTTTACCCAGTCTCTCTTACGTTTTGCCCCTCCTCATCCTGCCCCTTAGGCTTGGCCTGAGCCCATACACTGTGCGTTGAGAGGTGCTGACCTTCTCTGCCCCCTGTTTTATTGGATCTCCCTGGGCCTGAATGGCCTCCACCTCCTTGCAGTGCCCTAGAGCAGCTAATCAATCCCATCCCAGAGTCCTTGAGTTCCTAAAGCCGGAAAACACCTTGGAGACCATCTAAATCAATCCCTACTCCCGTAGATGGGGACACAGAGGGACAAGAAGGCCTTGCACCTCATACAAAGGAACACAGTAAAAGCAAGTTTCAAATTCTGGCCTCCTAATCTACAACACGCACATCCAACACCTTTTTAAGCTCCATGCTACTCTTCTCCCCTTTATTTCAACTCCGTTTAAAGGAGCATTCACTGGGGCACCTGAGGGCTTTGTCGTTTAAGCGTCCAACTCTTGGTTTCAGCTCAGGTCATGCTCTCACAAGTTCGTGAGTGAGTTCGAGCCCCATGTCGGGATCTGCACTGACAACCAGGATGCCGAGGCTGCTTGGGACTCTCCCTCTCTCTCTGTCCCTCCCCCCACTCAGTCTCTGTCACGAAATAAATAAATCAACTTAAAAAAAACAATCAGCATACACTGATGGACTGTCTAACCTGTGCATTTTAAGAAAGGGGGAGAAGGAGGAAGGACAGGTGAGAGGGGGGCTGGAATCATGAATTGATCCAAAAGCAGCTGTCAGGGAGACAGGATGCGATCCTTAGGAAGTGTATAATCCAAAAGAAAACGTAAGACAAGCACATAACTCCAAGCAAAATGTGAGGGCTCTAAAAAGATTCACGCATGCAGGAAGTTTAAGATGCTTGCAAAAGGCTTCACAGAGGAGGTAATATTTAAAGGAGATTAAATCAGGGGCACCTGGGTGGCCCAGGTGGTTAAACATTGGACTTTGGCTCAGCTCACAATCTCACTGCTTGTGGGTTCGAGCCCCACATTGAGCTCTGTGCTGACAGCTCAGAGCCTGGAACAGTGGTAGGGACCCCTCCCTAAGGAGAGAGAAAAGAGAAGACTTCAAGGTCACCTAGATTTGCACCCAGGTGCCTACATCCCCTATGACCTTGTAAACTGAGACAACTTAATCAGACTGTATGTTTATGTGTGCTACCATACATGGGAAACAAAGAAATAAAAAATGTATAAAAAAAACTATGCCATGTGACGTGGGCCACTCAGTTCCTTGGGTACGAACCCAACCGAGCGGTGCCGGCACAAATAAAAGTTGCCTCCTGGAAAGACAAGCCTCGGTGTCACAACTCTCTGTGTGAGAATCCTGCTACAGAACCTGCTCTGGATTGTGTCTCCATCTCTCTCTGCCTCTCCCCTGCTCACGCTCTCTCTCTCTGTCTCAAAAATAAATAAACTTAAAAAAAAAAAAAAAGGTTAAATCATTTGAGAGCCCATCTGAACTCCCTCCCAGCTGGTCCTTGAAGGCTAGAGAGCTTCCCTGACCCCCTCGCAGTTGACGATGGCCAACAGGTGACTCCTTTCTGGTCAAGAAGACAGAAATGGGTTTCTATGTGGGGAGTAACTACCTCTTCTTTCCTCCTGCCTGGAACTTGGGAGATGCTCAGATGATGGCCACTCTCATGGCAGCAGGTGGAGAAGGGCAGATGGCATGAGCTGGTTCCTCAAAGGAGCCCAGGAGGCAGCTTACATACCAGCCCCAGACGGCCTGAGCCTGAGCTTCCAGAGATGAATCCCCTTTGATTCAGCCAGCGGAGCAGCACTTCTAGATGGGAAGGAAAGGGGTGAACCCAAACCTGGGAGGTTCACGGGCCTTGGAAAAGTCATCAGATTTCACCGAGCAGAGGCAGACTCCAAGATCGGCGTGGGCTACCACTCCAGAATGGGGAAGCATGGGTCATGTTCTCGGCAAAGAAGGAGGGAGGACAGAGGGTGGTTAGAAGTGGACTAGAGAAAGGCAGCTGGCGAGGGCCAGAGAGCCCGCGGGGGGCTCCCGCTGTGCGAGTGGACTTCGTTCAGAAAGCAGAGAAGGGGGGTGCTGAGAGAGGGGAGGTCTTGGGGAGTTGAGGTTAGTTCTTGGCCCGGAACACCAAGAGCCTCCGTGAACGTGCCTTGGGCCCCGGTTGAGCAGGCTGGGTGGCTGGTGAGGAGCCCCGGGCGAGAGTGGGTGGCCTATTCGTTCTAATCTGCAGTGCGCGTGTTACATTCCTGTTTGCTTAGTGTTTACGTGGTAAGTCAGGAACCACAGTACCGCAAACTCACTCCCATTCTGCAGGCGCTACCCTCGCCGGGCCACTTTCCTCCCACAACCGACTGCCAGGCTGGCAACCACAGCTAGAGCCCTCTGGCTGCTGTGCGCCCTGCTCCGCTTCCGCACGCGGCAGGCCACGGACACCTCCGCCGAGAATGGTCGAGGGTGGAAGCAATAAGAAGCCCAATAAACAGGTGGCCCTTGAATGACGCAGGGGTTAGAGGCCCGGACCCCCGTGCCGTCAGACATCTGTGTGTCACCTCTGACTTCTCAAAAACCCAACTACCAATAGCCTACTGTTGACCAGAAACCTTACAGATAACATAAAAAGTCGATTAGCACATATTTTGTATGTTTTATATATTATATACTGTATCCTTACAATAAAGTAGGCTAGAGAAAACAAAATAAAGTAAGGAAGAAAAAATACATTTTCAGTACTGTAGTGTTTTATTGGAAAAAATATATCTGCATATAAGCAGCCTCATGCAGTTCAAGCCTGCGTTGTCTGAGTCAACTGCCTATATAAAAATAAATATTGCGGAGGGGGTTGCTGCCTGGGTGGCTCAGTTGGTTAGGCATCCAACTTCGGCTCAGGCCATGATCTCATGGTTTGGGGGTTCAAGCCTCGCCTCAGGCTCTGTGCTGACAGCTCGGAGCCTGGAGCCTGCTTCAGAGTCTGTGCCTCCCTCGCTCGCCGCCCCTCCCCCACTCACACTCTGTCTCTCTCGAAAATAATAAACATTAAAAAAATTTAGGGGCACCTGGGTGGCAGTCAAGTGTCTGGCTTCAGCTCAGGTGATGATCTCATGGTTGGTGAGTTTGAGCCCCGCATCAGGCTCTGTGCTGACAGATGGGAGCCTGGAGCCTCTTTTAGAGTCTGTGTCTCCCTCTCTCTCTGTCCCTCCACCACTTGTGCTCTCTCTCTCTCTTTCTCAAAAATAAATAAACATTAAAAACTTTTATAAATAAGTATTGGGGTGCCTTGGTGGCTCAGTCGCTTAACCGCCGGACTCTTGATCTCAACTCAGGTCTTTATCTCAGGACAGCAGTTCAAGCCTCCCATGCTGGGAGTGGAGCCTACTTAAAAAAAAAGGAGGGGGGGGGGAAGATCTGGAATCGTGTATAGACAAATAGAAGTGGAAAAGATATCCAACTATCATAGCCCTGAACAAGTTTAAGAACCTCCAGGCAGCTACATGAAATAAATTCTTTCCAGGTCGCTCTCGTCTGTGTGGATGTTTCTCTGATTCAGACACTTGAGCTTCAGGAGAGATGCGACGCAGTGGAAAAATACTGCTTTCGGCCTGCTTCCAGCTGGCTGTTTGGAATTCAAAAGAATTTTTTAGATTACCTCTCCCTGGACTTCAGTCGCCCCCCTCTATCCGCCTAAACCTGGAGAGGTCTGGACCAGAGAAACTAGTTTCATCCTCCTCGCTGCCCAGTGCGGCCAGCAGGGGGCCCTGCTCGCCTCCATCTTCACACCTGGCCTCTGGGCTGAGTCCCCAAGGTCGCACCCTGGTGGCAGGAGCCCTGTTTCCTCCAAAGCCTGTGCACAGCAGAAGCTTGGAGGATCTGTCCTGAAGGGATCGTTGAGCTGCCACAGTTCCTCTTTGATAAAGGTTTTAGGAGAGCAGTACAGATGCTCTATAGGCCTGGGACCACGGACGGCAGTTAAAAGGCCCCCTAATCACAGCCTCCGAGCCCCAGGCTAGTCGGTGCTGGGAGAGAACGAGGCCAAGTCAAGGCAGTTTGTCACCGACCACATTCCACAGAACGAGTCCCACAGCTGTTGATAAGCTTCAGAGAAAAAGGTCCCCTGGTCAAAACCAAGTTAAGAAATTTGCTAATTGTATCCCGCATTCTCTCCTTCCGCCCTTAATTAACCTAGTAAAAGAGCTGAGAAGCGCCTCGGTAATGGTATCTGGTTAATTTGGGCAAGTTAGCGTTTCCCAAACATTTATTTGTGGAAGCTGTTTTGGGAGGAAAACAGTGAGCTTAAAATGTGGTTGGAGAAACACTGTTTTAACGCAAAAGGTTTTCACCGTGAAAGTTTTCATTTTCAAGCCCTGCTGATGCCGTGAAAAGACCCCCTCTAGGACAAAAATAAAATCATCATCAGTTGCTGCATAGACAAACTGACAGGACAAGGAAATGAGGGCAGATAGAAGAATTCTGACCATTATTATTATAATCATTATCTCCTTCAGTGAATACACAACACCAACAAATTATGTACTGTGGGTCACACCGGGGTTATAAAGATAAACAAGGCAGAGTCCTGTCTCTCTGTGAGAGCATTGCCCAAAGGGAAGACTTTGTAATGTACAAGTACCAACAAAGAAAGAACCTAGAGGAATCGTGGAAACTGGACCTTGAATAATAAAAATAATAATAATATAACAGCAATACCTTTATATAGTGCTTACGATATACCCAGTGCTGTTCTAAGGAAACACTTTACATCTTAAACCTCACAAGAGTTTTACCAGATACCTTTAGTATTTGCATTTTACAAATCAGCTCAGTGAAGCTCAGAAAGGTTAAGTAACTTGCCTAAGATCACACAGCTAGAAATGTGGCACGGCCAAGTGGCCTGGCTCCAGAGTGCATGCTTCTCAGCACTAAGCTATACTGCCTTCGCTAGGGGTGAGCAGTAAGTATACCAGATGGAGAAGGACAGAAACCTTCCTCGCAAAGGGAATGGGGAACAGCAAGTCGTTCTGTGTGTCTGAAACACAGAGTCCGTGGGAGAGAAACCGCAGGTAGGGGTAGACAGATAGATTGCAATCGGAACAGAAAATTATAAGAACTCCCAGGAAGTTCTGACTGTATCCTGTGGACTTGGGTCCTCAGACCGTTCCATTCATGACCTTTAAACAAGAAAGAGGACGTGTGCCTTAGGGGAGTCTGGGAGCACAAGCTTGAAGAAACCTCCAAGAATTTCTTCTGAAGTCTTCCACCACCATCCACAAAATTCATGAGGGTTCTACATTTCACTCTGGAATAGAATTGTTGTCTTTTTGTTGTGAGCGATGAAAATGTACAACTTTTTCATCACTTACCAGCTCCATTAGCAGCTTTACCCGCAGCAGAACTGTCTGCATCTCTCATTCCCAGCCGGGAGCATTGCTGTGATCCATGGAAGTCACGCAAGATGCTTGGGCTAGGGAAGAGCGGATCAGAGCTGTGTCTTCAAACAGAACGCCTTAGAAGAGCAAGAGCCTAGAAATAACTCAAATACTCATCAAGAGAGAACTAGTTAAATAAATCACACTCATACACTAGAACATTCTGGAAGGTAAGAAACAAAGGAGAAAGATCAGCACGTAAGGAAAAGTTTCTAAGGTAACATAGGAAGCAAAAAGAGCAAAGCGATGGGGGCATCTGGGTGGCTCAGTTAGTTAAGCGTCCGACTTCAGCTCAGGTCACGATCTCACAGTTCCTGAGTTCGAGCCCCATGTTGGGCTGGTTGCCGTCAGCACAAGGCCAACTTTGGATCCTCTGTCTCCATCTCTCTCTGCCCTTCCCCCACGCTCACTCACTCTCGCACGCACTCTCTCTCTCTCAAAAATAAAACATTAAAAAAAAAGTAAAACCAAGTGTACAGTGTGTACCATGTATGGGATCCCACTTGTGTGAGAGGTGTACAAAGCCTGTGTATTTTAAGGATGTACGTACGTGCACACACTCATATGGGCAGAGAACATTCTGGAAGACTACACAACAAACTGTCAGCCTCCAGGGAAGGACACTGGGAATTACCAAGTGAGACAACTTACTTTTCAAATGGCATACCCCTTCGCTACTATTCGAATTTTTACCAAGTGCCTGTGTTACTTTCCCGAATTAAAGAAACAGTTTAGTGAGTCAGACGGCTTCAGGCAAAAAGTGGAGGAAAATGGTTCTTAAGAAAAAGGAAAAACTGAGGAGAACTCTGGCAGCAGCGTGCTATGGATGGTGGCTGGGATAAAGAGAAAAAGAGAGAGAGAGTGGTTGTACAGAAAGATCTAGTAAACAAAACAAAATGAAACAACACAACACAACTGCCTTAGAGCCAGATGAAGACAAAGGAAATGGCAGCAGGGACAGAGATGAGAAGTTTTGAGCGTTTAAGTGATACAAACAAAAAGACGATGCAACTAGTTAGCCGTGGAAGGTAGAACAGAGGTAGAAGTTAAGAATAACTATGGCGGGGATGCCTGGGAGGTTCAGTCAGTTAAATGTCCAACTTCCACTCAGGTCTGTGCGTCTGAGCCCCGCATCGGGCTCTCTGCTGTCACTGGGATTCTGCTTGGGATCTTCTATCCCCTCCTCTCTCTCTGTCTCTCCCCGCTTGTTCTTTCTTTCTCTCTCCCTTAAAAAAGAATAACTTCGGGTGAAGGAGAGATGGAATGAGGTCTCCCTCACAGAACGTGGGGGGTAGTGAGCTTAGTGTGGGATGCACCGGGTTTGAGGGATCTTAGGATGTTTGAGTAGAGACTCCTATTAGAAAGCTGGGCCTGGCATTTATGGTGACAAACAGTCGCCTTACTGACAGCAACACTAAGTTTTCACAGAATAAAGAATGGAAGGTGACTTCCTTTCTGCTCAGAAAGGACCGCTTCACCAGGTTGGCCCTTGGCTGGCTTCTGGGGACTTGACAGGCTGACGGTTCCCCACTCGGGCAGGAAACTTTCCCAAGATGACAAGGGGGGCTCCCCGTGCCTAGACTCTGTGCAAACAACATGGTGTGTGCTCAGCCTCCATTTTCCTTCTAGAAGTCTCGCATGCACTAGGCAGAGGGGGGTCCATGAGGCCAGCCTCCAGTACAAATCTCAGATGCCACGTCTCCAGTGAGTGTCTCTGGCAGCCAGCGTTTGACATCCGCTGTCACAACTCGCTGCTGGAGGGATTAAGCCCAGCCTGTGTGAGGCGGGTGGGAGGGGGTCTTGGAGGCTGCCTCCTGGTTTCCTCTGGACTTGGCCCCAGGTACCTCTTCCCTTCGTTGACTCTACTCTGTGTCCTTTCCCTGTAAGAAATCGAGCCACGAGTACAACTGTACGTTGAGTCCTGTGAGTCCTCCCGCAAATTACCAAACCCGGGGGATGTTCGTGGGGGGCCCTGAGACACCTCGCCTCTCAGGTGGAGGTGGGGCGGGAGGCACACTCTGAATCCGCATGGCCTCCCTGTACTCCTCACCAACGTCCCACCTCTGTCTGTCACCGCTCCAAATGAAGACAGAACGTCAAATAAATGTTCATTCAAAGAAAGCCTAGAGCTTCGCAGAAAAAAAGATGTAGTGCAAGTCAGGTGTGTTCCTACAGCGACGCATGTCTCGTGGCTGCGTCTTAACTAGGTCTGTCGGGTGCCCAAAGCCAAGCCCCCCGTCTACGGGGGCTTTAACAACATGCTTGGTGATGACTGCACGGTCTCCAGGTGCGTCTGCTTTCTGATCACCTGTGGCTCCCAGGTTTGACATCACCTTGAGACAAATCCCAACAGAAGAAACAAAGCCTGAAAGAGGAAGTGCAGCGCCAACCTTCCACCCTTGGCCAGAATCCAGAGTAGTCCCCATTAACATGTGACGTGTGGAGTGATGCACCAGGGACTTTTGATCTTTATTATCCCCAAGCTGTCCGGGTCCAGGAACCTGTTCCTTCTCCCAGCCAGTCCCTGGCTCCAGGGGGTCTCAGTCACAAAGGTGTGTCTTAGCGTAGAGCTGTTAGGACAAGCAATGGTTCCTCCAGCTGGCTCCACTCTGGAAACTGCCAAGGTCCCAAAGTACTGAGCCACACTTGTCTGAGAAATGGGCGTGGGGGGTGGGGGGGCTAATGGCCTTTTTGTGCTACAAGTCATAGTTTTTGTTGTTGCCACGCCTGGCAGGGTAATAATAGTGAGCTGGAGTGACAACGCCAGGCCCGGCAAGCCCTTCACTATTGATTTCCCATTTCCTTCCTGGAGCTTTAGCATTGGCCACATAGTCTTTCGGTTTTTAGAGAATACCCCTCACTCCTCCCAGGGAAACATAGCATCACCAGTCTTTCTCAACTGCAGATGGGAGGGCCTATTGGGTTCGGGGGGCGGGGGGCGTGCAGCAAGGGGGCTGCTCACACACAGTTTCATACCCAGATGCATAAGTAGGTAACTGACTCCCTTGTAGAAGTATTAAGACAGCCAGGTCTTCGTAAGACTTACTTTGTTTATTCTGGTTTTTTTAAAAGCGAATCCTCAGTCTTTTTTTTTTTTTTTTTTTTTTGAGAGACAGCAAGTGAGCAGAGGAGGGAGACACAGAATCCGAAGCAGGCTCCCAGCTGTCAGCCCAGAGCCCGCCTCACGAATGTGAGGCTCAGACTCACGAACTGTGAGATCATGACTCAAACTGAAGAAGGCAGCTTAACCAACTGAACCACCCAGACGCCCCCAGGAATCCTTAATTCTTTGATGTAGGTACCTGAGTCTAGCCTTGCCTAATGTGGGTTTTTCTCTTGCCAATTTTCTAAGAAATCTCTATTTTCTTCTTAGTTCCACCCAAGGTCCATTTATACCCAAACCTGTCTGTCATGCATTACATTGCAGAAACACCCAGTTCTGAATAGTTAAGTTCCAGAAAGGCTTAGTCTCAAACACCACGTATGGACTTTGGACAGGTTACATAATCTCTCCTGGCCTCATTTTCCTCACCTGTAAAATGTGGTAAGGGGACTATGAGGAGTAAATGTAATAATCTGTTGTGACACACGTCACCTTATGCCTGTTACACAGTAAGGAATAAAAAATCAAAGGCAAGGGGGGGGCGCCTGGGTGGCTCAGTCAGTTAGGTGTCTGACTTTGGCTCAGGTCATGATCTCATGGTTGGTAGGTTTGAGCCCTACATCGGGCTCTGTGCTGACAGCTCAGAGCCTGGAGCCCGTCTTTGGATTCTGTATCTCTCTCTCTCTCTGCCCCTCCCCTGCTTGTGCTGTCTCTCAAAAATAAATAAACATAAAAAATTTAAAAATATCACCTCTTACCCACCATTGTAGGATGGCTATAGATAAAGACAGATAACAAAGACGGACAATAACAAGGGCCCGGGCTGGCGAGGGTGGAGAAGCTGGAATCCTGACACGATGCTGGTGGGATTGTAAATAGTGCAGGTGCTTCAGAAAATAATGTGACACTTCCTTAAAAGGATAAACAGAGCTACCATATATATGATCCAGCGATTCCACTCTTAGGTATATACCCAAGGGAAATGAAAACATATGCCCACGCAAAAGCTTGTACATGAATATTCATAGTAGTGTTATTCATAAGCCAAAAAAAAAAAAAAAGAAGAAATAACTCAGATGTCCGTGAACTCATGAATCAGTAAATAAAATGTGGTAAATCCATACAATGGGATATTATTTGGCAATAAAAAGGAATGAAGTGCTAACAGATGCTACAACATGGATGAAATTTGAAAGCATCGCGCTGAGTGAAAGAAGCCAGTCACAAAAGACCACACATTGTACGATTCCTTTTATGTGAAATGTGCAGAAGAGGCAAATGTATAGAGACAGAAAGTAGCTATGTGGTTGCCTGAGGCTGTGGAGGGTTACACAGAAATGGAAGCAACTTTTAATAGGTACAGGATTTCTTTTAAGTGAAATGAAAATGTTCTAAAATCGGTGGTGGCGAGGGTTGTTCAACTCTGAATATGCTAAAAAAAAAAAAAAAACACCCAGTGAATCGTATACTTTAACTGGGTGAATTGTATGGTACGTCAATTACATCTCAGTAAAAGGATTGTATGATAAATAGGTAAAGAAGGGAAGAAAAGAAGGAAGAAAGGAGGAAAGGAGGGAAAGAAAAAAGATAGGAGGAAGGAAGGAGGAAGGAAGGCAAAGAGAAGGGAGGAAGGAAAAGAAAAAAGCAATGCAGTCTCTTGATTTTACAGACTCAAACTGAAGGTCAAAAGATCATGGGAGTAATGGCAACCCCCTAGGCAAACCTTATCACTGGTGCAAACCTGGTAAGACAAGGCGCTTAAGGAAGGCACTCCAAGAAAATCAAACCATCAGAAACAGATAAGAATCGATCAGCTAGAAAGATACTTCAATATCACCTTCAATTGGTTACTTTATTCTGTAAGCCAAGCTGGGTTGCTCAGGAATAATATTTATGAGGTAAAAGGTAAACCATTGAGTGTTCAGTGCTATATGGCAACCAAACCAAGTGAAGATGTTACTGACCAACTGTGTACTCCACGCCCTACAAACACCTGGCTTATTCTAATCCCTGCCTGGGAGCTGTTTACAGCATCTGATTTAGTGCTGCGCCTGTAGCTTGGCAACTAAAAGCAGCTTAGCCATCTGTCTCAAAAGTTCTCCGTTCACTTCTTACCATGAGTAATCAACTGAAAAAATATAATAAAGCCCCATTGACAATGGCAACAAAGGAATACAAAATATGTGAGTCCTATACAGAGGAACTATAACATTTTACTGAAGAACAGAAAAGACCTGAACAGAAGGAACAATATTCCATGTTCTAGGATGGGAAGACTCAGTATTGAAATAAAACTCACTGAATTCTTCTACAGGTTCAGTATAGTTCCGGTGAAATGTCCAGCGGAAGCATGAGTGTGTGAGAATGTGTACATGGGTGTGCACTAGCAGGTGTGTGTGTACATATGTGTTGACTAGTCCTTTGGAGGGGTTGGGATAAAATTTAGACAACTTGATCCTCAAGTGTTCTTGGATGAGACTATAGCCAAGACTTTTTTTTAGAACAATGGGGGTGGGATAAAGGAACAGCTGCAGAACTAGAGGAAGAGTCCAAATATAGACCCTTGTAGAAGAAATGGGGATGGGAGAACTGGCCAGTGTGAGTGGCATGGCCTGGCCTGCTGCTGGGAAGGCACTGGTGCAGGAAGCTTCTCCACTGCAGGAGAGCCCTTGTGTTAACTTAAAAAGTCTTAGGTCTATAACACAACTGATCTGATGACAAAAACCCAGACACAAAATATCTAGACAGCAAGTCTAGATTGGCAGTTATGGAGTGGTTAATTGTGTAGGGCTATGTTGGGAGCTGATGTATTACCAACATTACTCCCCACAGTACTGGAAAGCTTGAGCACAGAAGATACAGAAGATTCACCTAATCCTAATCTCTGCAATCTCACTGAGCCTAAGATGGATAAGGGAGACTCTAGGGAGCTGTGAAAATTGTCCATCAAGGTATTCTTGACCTGAGTTAAGGAAATCTTGGTCCTCTCTGATCCCACGTCTGAATATCTGATTTCTGCTTTGAGCTGACCCTGAAACTCACTGGGGCATTGACCTCCCGTGACTCTCCATTTGGAAAAGTGCAAAATTAGATCTCTCCTTTACTCTACACACAAAAATAAATCCCAAAGAAATTAACCGTCTTTTTTTCTTTAATTTTTTTAATGTTTATTTATTTTTGACAGAGAGATGGAGCATGAACAGGGGAGGGGCAGGAAGAGAGAGGGAGACATAGAATCTGAAGCAGGCTCCAGGCTCTGAGTTGTCAGCACAAAGCCTGATGCGGGGCTCAAACTCCTGTATCGAGAGATCATGACCTGAACTGAATTTGGATGCTCAACCAATTGAGCCACCCAGGTGCTCCAAGAAATTAACCTTCTGATAGAACAATCCAACTTCTAGAAATTGCACCTATTATAATATTCATAAATAGCATATCAAGATATTTGTGAAAGTTCATTACAATAGCATTTCAACTGCCAAAAGAGTAAGATCGTAGTTATGATAATAGCTAATATCTGTTGAGGACCTACTACGAGTGTGGTTCAAGTCTTTACACCAAGTCCTCATTTGAGCTTCCCAACAATCTCACGAGACAGGTTGCATTGGCGCTTCCACTTTACAAACAGGAAAATGGTGGCACAGAGAGTTTATGGTGCTATCCAAGGCCACACAGCTGGGTCTGAGTCCAACTATCTGGCTCCAAAGCTCACCCTCTTAACCAGTACACTTTATTGCCTCAACCCAAATGCCCGTCATTCATTCACTCATTCAAAAATGTTTCTTGAGCACCATCATGTTCTAGGCACAATGAACAAAAAATGGACATGGTCCCTACCCTCTCTGAGCTTACAGTCTAATGGTGGGGGGCAAAGACATGCGAAAACATGTGTAACAATAAACTATGATGAGTGCGAGAAAGGAAGGATACTGGGCTTTGCTATGAGACCAAACCACAGGTCATGTGATGGAACCCAGGGTGCAGGGAAGGCTTCCCAGAGGAAGTAACTTAGAGCCAAGATCAGATGCAGATGTAAGTTGGGGGACAAATAGGTGTATGTGTGTATAGAGTAACTCATATAACGATCCTGTGGCCAGAGGGAGTGTGGTGAACTCACTTATACCAGTAACTAGAGGCACCATTTTAGAGCCCTGGCCTCTTAGAAACCCACATAGGTCACGCTTTTTTGCAATTTGCCAACCAGAAGACCCTAGAGCTTGGTAGGGTGGGAGGTTATGGCAGTTTGAGCCACGTCAAGAGTATAAGCCTCTGGGGGGGTTGGGAACAGAGAAGGTGCCCATACATTTTAGTTACCGGACTGGGGCTTAACTTGCATGCAAACAGCACCTTTGGAAATGCATACCAGGGGGGTGGAGTGGGTCTCATCTGGCCCAGATGGAGGCCACTCCTTGTGACCAGTCAGTCCTGCGGACATGCTCCTCTCCAGAAAAGAGACGCAAATGGAGACACGCACAACGAAGGACCAGAGACAGAACTCAGTGTCAAAGGCACAATACCGTGGCACGGCAAGGGGGTTATTGACTGCATCCTGAGTCAGGGACAATCATGCATCTGCTCTCCACCCCAACGCGCTCATTCACCCCCTAAGCACTTGGTAGGATTAAGGCACAGCTCATCTGCTGCAGGCAACAGGAGGAAATTGTACATACATATCTCACAGGGCCTCAAATCCTATTTGGAATAAAAAGCAGTAAAAATAAATAAATAAATATGACAGAACAGAAAAAGCAAGGCGAACCCATGTAAAAAGCTCAGACTCTACACAAAACATATTGAGAATAAAAGTATATATAAAAAAAAAGCAACCAACCAAAATAACACAAATAATAAAAGGATTGGGAAGAAGTATTTTTTTTAAAAGAGTGTAAGTTATGTTTTGCCTTTCAAATGTGGAATTGTGTAAAAGTTTTTTACATTTTTATATTCCCCAAAGTTCTAAAATAAACACAGGCTACATTTTCAGTGGCAAGATAGTAAACTTTACTGAAATCCACTCAATAATGAATTCAATGGCTATTCATTGAATGCCTCGTGTACCAGGCACGGTTCTAGGCACTGGGGATTCAGTAGTTTGTGTGTTTGACATCTCAGGGGTCAGGAAGGCAAAGGTAACCGAGGCTGAGGGAAGAGGCGGGAGGGAGGAGATTACAGGGTAGCCGGACCGTGGAGACCCTTGCGGAGCAAGAAAAGATTCTGGACCTTAAATGGGACTAAACAAAACAGTAAGAAAGAGTTAAATGCCTTTGCAGGAGAAATAGCAAGACAATATGTAATTGTGTGGTTCTGAGAGTAAGGAAGGAAGGAAGGACTTCTTTTTTTTTTTTTTTTTTTTTTTTTTTTAGAGAGAGAGGATCCCAGGAGGGGCAGAAGGAGGGTGGGAGAGAAGCAGGGTTCAACCAATGCGGGGCTCGAGCTCACCCTGCCAGAGTCCAGCTCCAGCAGGTCCAGGGCTCCCGGAAGGATGGATGATGTTGGCGAAAGAGAGAGTGAGAGAGCCTCAGCTTCTTCCTGCTCACCAGGCAGGCATCTCTGCTCTGTCAGTTTTTGTCTCTTTATTTATAGATCAAGTGTTAATATGACATCGAAAAGTGGAATTTTTACTACAAATAATTCTTAGTGATAAGATGTTTTAAAAAGTGTACAGAAACAGGTTTTACAGAGGCATTTTTGTAGAACTACTCTAATTTCAGTGAGGTAATTAACTTTTACAAATAGGATAACAAGATATTCTCAGTGAAAAGCAGATAACATACACATTTGTTTAAACCAGCAGTAAATCTTACAACTAAGAAGATAGCAGGGTGTTCTCAGTGAGAAACAGATGACAAACACATTTGTTTACATCAATAATGCGAAGATTCAGGCACCGGCTAGGCTAGGAGTCATTCTGTCTGGCTCATAAAAGGAAGAATGTATTTGTGCTGGTTAGTAAGTTGTTTGTGTAAACCTTGTTATTTGATGTTGAAGGTGTAAGCACCATAGGGGCCCTAGATGTGCTGGCCTTTGTATATGAATTTAAGTTTAAACTACTCTTACCCATCCCATCCTCATAATGGATATCAGTGTAAGTGGCACCAGTTAGCAAAGGTATGTGTAGTAACTTATGTCCGGCTCTTGTCTGTTTCTTATCTCTAAGTTAGGCTTTTTTTCTCTGGGCCAGAGTTAATAGTAACTCTTGTGTTTTCTAACGCCCTTTATTATCTATGTCTTGGGTTTGTGAGGCTCATTAGAAGAGCCTTTCGACAAACATCTGCAATGCTTTGTCTAAATTCTTCTTTGTAGAGGTGGGAATATGCTCTTCTCATGAGGTATCTATGGGGGAAATATCAGTCTGATCTGGAACATTGTGAGGCCTAATCAATAACAGTGGTCCCATTCCCAATGTGAGCCAGTAGTAGAAGGAGATACCAGTTTCACTTCATGGCAGGAGCTGTGCAAACACCTGCCATTTCCTTGCTGTGACTGGGTCGTCCAGTGAGGCCGACACGACTCCCAGCAACTCATCTTTTCCCTGATCAGGTGCAATCACGCCTCAGGGACAGGGCAGGGGGGCAGGCCACTCCTGACACTAATCAGCAAGGCACTCTGAGGTTTGGTGGCCAAGCAGAAATGAAAGTTTCAAGAGGGTAGATTTTGGTAGCAGTCTGGGGGCAAGAGACCATGCAAACTTGTCGTACCCTCACCAGGAATTTTCACTCAGCTGGTGAGTTCAGACAGCTCCCAACATCACCCTACGTGGGTCTCAGATTCATGAACCATGAGATCATGACCTGAACCAAAGTTGATGCTAAATGACTTCTAGGCGGAGTTAGAACCCTGGGCAGGGCAGTAAGGGCAGGCGCCCCAGGACCAGGAAGCAGCCAGCCAGGCCTGAAGGAAGGTGGGATTCACACAGACACAAGGAAGGCCACCCTGTGCAACCGAAACTGTTGCGACCCAGCCCTTTCTTTAACAAAATCAAAACGCAAAGCTTACCTTGACAAGGTAATACTTTGAAGGTAAGAAGCTCTCTGTTCGAAATGGACAACTAGACCTTTTGAGATGAAAATATGCCAAAAATGACAGCAGGAAATTGTCAAGATGTTGTCTGATATACTCATATTTGCTTCCAGAAGACCAGCTGACTATTATGAAATAGTCACGCTAGGGAGAAAAAGAAAATCCTACTCAGAGAGCAGCCCAGAACTTTCGCAAACCTATGGAGCAACAAGGAAGCGCTTTCAATTCCTTTTTCCCCCCCTGCTTTCCTGATACCTGCTAAGTGGACCTGCCTAGCCATCGTCAGCCACGTGTTCTGCAAGGCAAGTGGGGCTTAGCTCCCCAATCCATTATCCAAGGGTATAATTTCAGAGTGCTTTGGAGACAGGGAGAGTGCCAGGCACAACGTCAAGTCAACTGTGCGGGTCACTCAACAAGCCATTATTGCACAAGGAGGAAGGCAAGAAGGGAAGAGGGGGAGGAGGCCAGGGTGCTCTCGAAAGAGTAATTGACGAGTTTGTGTTTTACATCCTCCCTCCACAAAAGAAGGTGACCGTGGTCCAACCTTCCTTGGCAACAGAAAGCAGCCCAGGCTGGGCTCATTCTAGGCTCATTTCTCACCCAGATCTAAAAAGTGTCTCCCCTACAACACCAGGGGAGCTGGCAGCACCGGCAAGCGGGACAGATTTGGGAGACACGTTGGGGGGACAACAAGCACAGGCAGAGAACGTGCTCCTCTTCTCCACCGTGCCCAAGACTTCCACCCCCACCGGGAGGCACTGGGGTGGCAGGTGGCAGTGGCAAAAGCGACTGGACACCATAAGCAGCCCAGCCCAGGAAGCTTATTTGTCCCCAGGGCCCTGAAACTCACTCCATCCCCCCACCCAGAGATGGGGGTGGCCAGGTGACATCAACAGGAGGGATTCTGCCACAGCCAGTGTCTGGTCAAAGAACCCTCTTTGCCCACATGGGCCTGAGACTCGCCTCCGGACTAAGAGGCAGCCATGAGCTCCAGTCTGGGAAACCCCTTCCCCTATAGGGAGCCCCGGTATCACCAGATACCCCAGACAGACCCAAATAAGATCGCAGAGACTCTGAGAATTAAACTGTCATTGATACCGCAGCTCACCAAAGTAGGCCAGGGCCTGTGTGCTAAACCTAAGTCTCGTGAATGCCTGCTAAAATAAAAAATGTAAACAGGACCCCCACTATCCTAACATAATAGACAGCATGTCCAGAAAACATTGAAAAAATGATCCGTTCTGTGGAGGACCAAGAAAATCACACCTTGAATGAGAAAGGATGATTGATCAATGATGCCAATCAAGATGTCTTAGATGTCAGAATTAGCTGACAAGGATTTTGAAGCAGTTGTCATAAAAATGCTTCAACAACCAATGACAAATTCTCTGCAAACAAATGGAAAAGTAGAAAATCTCAGTGAGAAATAGAAATTATAGGGGCGACTGACTGACTCAGTCTGTTAAGCCTCCGACTTTAGCCAAGGTCGTGATCTTGCAGTTCACGAGTTCGAGCCCTGCGTTGGGCTCTGTGCTGACAGATTCTGCAGCCTGCTGCAGATTGTCTCCCACTCTCTCCCCTCCCCCACCCCCCACTCAAGCTTTGTTTCTCTCTCAAAAAAAAAAAAGAATAAAACATTTAAAAATATTTAACAAAGAAATATAAAAAAGAACCAATGAAAATGGTAGAACTGAAAAATGTGCTAACAAAAATTAAAATCTCACGGGAGGGTCTCGATATTAGATGGGAGATGAGGGGCACCCGGGTGGCTCAGCTAAGCCTCCAGCTCTTCATTAGGGCTCCTGGCTTGATCTACTTGTGCGGTTCAGGCATGACTCCCCACAGCCGGCTCTGCATAGACAGGGTGGAGCCTGCTTAGGATTTTCTCTCTAAGCCCCTCCCACTTATTGCTCTGCAGGGACACATGCGCATGTTCTCTGACTCTCCCCCACTCATGCTCTGTTTCTCTCTGTCTCAATAATAAATAAAACATTATAAAAAAATAATAAAATCTTTTTTTTTTTGAGAGACAGAGAGAGACAGCATGAGCAGGGGAGGGGCAGAGAGAGAGAGAGACACACAGAATCCGAAGCAGGCTCCAAGCTCTGAGCTGTCAGCACAGAGCCCGACACGGGGCTTGAACCCACGAATCGTGAGATCATGACCTGAGCCAAAGCCGGAAACCGGACGCTTAACCGACTGAGCCACCCAGGCGCCCCAAAAATAAAATCTTTAAAAAAATAATAAATAAACTTTTTTTTAAGAATAGAGGGGATAGGAAAGAATGAAGTCAGTGATCTGGAGAGCAGACCAGTAGAATTTAACCAGGATGATCAACAGAGAGAGAGAGAGAAAACAGACTGAAAAAAAACCCAGAGCTCAGGGGCTGATGGGACAATAACAAAAAAGCCAAGACTTCTGATTGGAGTCCCAGAATGAGAGGGGCTAAATGAGTACTCAAAAAAAATAACGGCTGATGCCTTTCCAAATGTTACAGACTCAAGGAGCTGCATGACTCACAAAGAGGGTGAGTCTAAAGAAATCCACACTAAGACCTGACAATTAAACTTCCAAAAACTAAAGGCAAATATGACATTTTGAAAACAGCCAGGGAGGAATGATGTATAACCTCTGGGAGAACCTCAGTTGGAATGTCAGATTCTCACCAAATCCCCGGAGCCCGCTCGAAGGTGTAGCGCATTTTTCAAGTGCTAACAGAAAAGCTGTCCATTGTGAGTTCTCTGTGTAGCCAAATTATCCTTCATGAATAAAAGGGGAATAAAGCCATTCTGAGACAAAGGAAAGCTAAAAGAATTTGACACCAGCAAACCTACCTTAAAACTGGCTAAAGGAAGGTCTGTAAGTAGAAAGAAAATGATAAAAGAGAGTATCCCCGAGAGCATTGGGAAGAAGGAGGAACAAAGGGAAAACAGAAATATGGGCACCTACAAGACTCTTCTCCTGAGTTTTACAAAGTACATCTGATGACTGAAATAAAAATAAAACATTACCTGGTACCTATGAAAATAATATTTAAAGGTAAGGACCTAAATGAAAGCAAAGTTTCCATACTTTACTGAGTAAAGTCACATAATGTAATACAGCAACCACTAAGAAAACCATACAAAGAGATATACTCAAAAACACTGTAAATAAGTCAAGATGAAAACTTTCAAAATGTTCAAGAAACCCATAAGAAGAGAAGAAAGGAGAAACAGAAGAAACATAATAGACCATGAATAATAAAATGGCAAACCTCAGCTCTGACAGATCAATAATTACCTTACATGTAAATAGTCTAAATACATCAATCAAAGGACAGAAATTAGCAGAGTGAATTTTTAAAAAATGACCAAACTATATGCTGCTTAGTAGAATCTCACTTCAAATTCAAGACATGGGTAGTTTGACCCGTAGGTAGGATGTAAAAGGTACACCATACTAGCATTCAGAAGGAAAAATAAGTCGGGGTGCCCAGGTGGCTAAGTCAGTTAAGTGTCTGACTCTTGGTTTCGGCTCAGGTCACGATCCCAGGGTCATGGGATCAAGCCCCACATCAAGCTCTGCTCTGAGCATAGAGCCGGCTTAAGATTCTCTCTCTCCCTCTACCCCTCTCCGCCACTTGCACACATTCTCTTTCTCTAAAACAAATTAAAAATGAAAAAAATAAGAAAAAGAAAAAAAAGCCAAAGTAGCCATATTAATATCTGATAAAGTAGATTTCAGAGCAAAGAAAATTATTAGAGACAAAGAGGGACATTACATACTGAAAAAAGAACCAAGCCACCAAGACATAAAGATTCTAAATATGTATGCATCAAAATACAAGAAGCAAAACCTGAGACCCAAAAGGAGAAATAGACAAATTCACTGTTAGAGTTGGATTCAATGCCCACCCCCCTCAGCAACCAATAGAGCTACTAGACAGAAGATCGACAAGGGTATATAAGCGCCAAGCAACACCATGCTGGTTTCAGGTCATCCTTTCCACCTTCTGGGAGAATCTCTTCTACCTCAAAAGGATTCATACTTTGGGAAAAGCCTTTGAGGAGATCACCAGATCCCTGCCTCCCGAGGGCACAGAAGAACAACATACAGATCGCATTTCAGAATCAACACAGAAACTTCACAGAAAAATAGAAGCATCGTACATAGATCATTAAGGTTGGGAAGCCTCCAAAAGGTCATTTACCCCAGCCCTGGGCCCAGTGTAGCATTTCTTTCTACAGTATTTCCTCTACCAAACTATCCAGCTCTGTGATGTCCAACGAGGGGACAAGAGAAAGGGACTTGCTCTTTCTACAAGCTGTCGTAGTTCAGGCTCAGTATTAGGGAAAATGAGTTGAGACCATGATTTTAGCCTACGTTTCAACAGTCTTCATCCCAGAAAGCTCACTGCCTCCCATGCTTTCTTTGGTAACCCTGTTAGAAAGTTCTTCCTTGTAAAACGAGCACCCTCCTTCGATGCGGTCATTGGTCCCAATTAGTACAAAGTCGCAAGGTGATAACATGCATGAATCTCCTTAAAATGTTCATAACCTCTCCGCCAGAAAATCAGAAATGTGCACTAAGGTTTATGGGCGGATATTTATAGCAACACTGTGTACTGGTTAAATTAAACTATAGTGAAGACCACACTGGTTAAAGTAAACTATAGTACGCCTATACGATGGAATACTAAACCATATTAATTATTAAAACCCTATTTTAAGAGAATACTTAGTGACACAGAAAAAGGTTCATAATATATTTTAAGGTGAAAAAAGGTTATAAAATGTTACAAAAATCTTTATTTCAACTTTTCAAAATACATATATATGTTTTAGTATATATATGCACATGTAAGTATAAAAAATTAGTAAAACAGGGGTGCCTGGGTGGCTCAGTCAGTTCAGCCGTCAGACTTCGGCTCAGGTCATGATGTCTCACAATTCATGGGTTCAAGCCTCCCACTGGGCTTGGCACTGATAGCACGGAGCCTGCTTCGAATTCCCTGTCTCCCCCTCTTTTTCTCTCTGCTCCTCCCCAGCTCATACTCTTTCTCTTTTTCAAAGTTAAATAAATAAACATTTTTCTAAAAATGAAAAAGGAAATACTAGTAGGAACAAAGTAGTTATGGCAAAGATGCTGTTGGACAGCCCCTCGGTAAGCTGTCTGTGTCTGCGCTGTCCAATGGGCAGCCACTAGTCACACGGGGCTACTGAGCACTTGAAGTGTGGCTCGTCCCACTGAGATGCGCTGTTTCAGGTTTACATCAGGTTTCAAAGACTTCATACAAACAAACAGAAAGACTCCAAAGTATCTCATTAATAATTTTTATATGGATTCCATGCTGAGATGATCTTTGGATATACTGCATCAAATAAAACACACTGTAGACATGGATTTCAGCCGGGGCTTTTTATTAACCCCTGGTTTTCAATGTGGCTACTGGAGGGTGCCTCGGGGGCTCAGTCGGTTAAGTGTCCGACTCTGTTTCGGTTCAGGTCACTATCTCATGGTTTTGTGAGTTTGAGTCCCGCATCAGGCTCTGTGCTGACAGTGGGGAGCCTGCTTGGGATTCTCTCTCTTTCTCTCTCTCTCTCTGTGCCCCTCCCCGACTCATGCTGTCTCTGTCTGTCTCAAAATATGTAAACAAATCTTAAAAAATACATCTGGGGGGCACCTGGGTGGTTCAGTCAGTTAAGTGTCCGACTTCGGTTCAGGTCATGATCTCGCAGTTTGAGCCCCACATTGGGCTCTGTGCTGACAGCTCAGAGCCTGGAGCCTGCTTCAGACTCCATGTTTCCCTCTCTCTCTCTGCCCCTCCTCAGCTCACACTCTGTCTCTCTGTCTCTCTCTCAAAAAAATAAACAAACATTAAAAATAGTTTAAAAAAATAAATCTGGCTATTGGAACACGTTCAATTACACACATGGCTTGCATGATAGTTCCATTAGACGGGGTCGCCCTGCCCATTTCTCCCTGGTCTGCTGTTCCAAGAAAGGCTGAGAAGCTGAACACTCACAGTCTAGCCACCCTTTCAGCCACAGGCAGACCACGTGATGCAGTGTGGCCCGGAGGAGGACTGACTGCTGGAGTTGGGGACAGGACAGAGGTCTGAGAAAGTTTTGCTTTTTTGATAACAAGAAACTGATCCAGCCGGCACAGTGCCTTTGCCATTTCTCCCTGCCTTGAATGAAGATTTGATGCCAGGAGCTAGGACAGATGACATGTGGCCATGACATCAAAAACCAACCTGCCAAGGAAGAGGGGAGAGAGAGGACACACAAACCTGGGTCGCCGAGAGCAACATTCAGCAGCTGAGCCAAGGCCAGCAATTCCAATCTCTTGTAAAGACATAAACAAAACCAAAAAAAACCTGGGCACCTGCGTGGCTCAGTTGGTTAAGCGTCTGACTCTTGGTTTCCGCCTAGGTCATCCGTCATCTCACAGGTCGTGAATTTGAGCCCCGTGTCAGGCTCTCTGCTGACAGCTCGGAGCCTGCCTGGGATTCTCTGTCTCCGTCTCTCTCTGCCCCTTCCCCACTCTGTCTCTCTCAAAAATAAATAAACTTAACGCCAGAAAAGCAAAAACCTATCTTTTAAAGGCACTTTCGGTGGTATGCTGTTACTGGTACGTGCTCCTAACTGATGGAACGGTTAAGTTTCCAAAGGACAGACTCTGGGCCCCTGCTGAGAGCACGTGGCCTCCAAAGTTGTCATTACCTTTCCAGGTAATGGGGCTCTCTGCTCCCAGGCTCCTCGCCAGCTTGTGCCAGAGGGGGGGAGAGGAGGCGCCTTATTTCATGTCCATTATGGAATAATTTCCTCTCCCTATAGGTCAAAACCCTACAGGGAGACCCAGTTTAAAATTTTAGACAACCCCCTTCCCCCGCCCCTGGCTAAATCAATCACAACGAGTAAAATCCCATTTTTAAAAACTGTTTAATAGCACAGAGAAAGGTGCATAATATATTTTAAAGTGAAAAAAAGCAGGTTATGAAATGTTACACAAATCTATTTCACTTTGTTTCAAAATTTTCAGTCTGGGGAACACACATCACTTAGATGCTGGCGAAACCATGGTGACAAGGAATGTTGGCCTCATCCTCCAGTCAGTCCCCCCACCCCCAGGGGGAAGGAGTCAAACCCATCAAAAGCTGAGGGCAAATTCATTACATAAAAACCACAAATGCTAGGGGCCTCTGAATGACTTTGTCGGTTCAGCACCTGACTTCAGCTCAGGGCATAATCGCAGGGTTCGTGAGTTCGAGCCCCGCATGGTGCTCTGTGCTGACAGCTCAGAGCCTGGAGCCTGCTTCGGATTCTGTGTCTCCATCTCTCTCTGTCTCTCCCCTGCTTGCAAGCTCTCTAACACACAAATAAATAAACGTTTAAAAAAAAAAAAGCCCTGGATTCGATGATTTCCAAAAGTCACATACAGTGAGGGGATGGGATCAGAAAAAACAAAAATACCTTCCCTGGTCTGTGCCTCCCTCGGGGCTGCTACTGCTCTGAGTGCCACCAGAGAGGTAGAAGGGAAAACCTGACGCTGTGGGACGTTCTCATTCTGATAACTAGGGCCCTTGCAAGTGGCAAAGCTGCAGTGATGCATTCTCACTGAGTCCTGCTGTCTCTGGAGTGTAATGTCAAGCAAATCCATTAATAGATGAGGAAATTGCATCAAGGAAGCCAGCTCATCCTTGGGGAAATGAGAACACAGGGCCTGACGTCAGCATGACACCAGATTCCTATATTAGCAGAGGCTACGTCGTTACAGGAATGGTGCTGCTGGCGGCCTCATTATGGAAATAACACAGAAATCTACGGCAGATGTCACTGTCAGCTCCTGGACTGTGGATCAATGACACCAACGCTTCAGGACTCAAATCAGAAGGCTAGACAAAGTCATTGAACTTGAGCATTAAACGAGGTAATGGGACGTAATACAGTTTCTGGAACACGTGTTCAATAAACGTGAGCCACTGTTAGTCAGGGCGATGTGAAATTGACTGTTACCAGTTTCCTGGCTGGATTCACTCATTCATTGGACACACATTTCCTGGGCCCCTACTATGTGCTAGGCAATAAAGAGAGGAAAAGGGCTAGGAATGATGGCCCCGCCTTTTGTAAGCTTACGCTTACGGTAACAAAAAGTGCAGCTAACATGTTCTGAGTACGTGCTCTCTGCCCGGGGCCTGCCGGACCCTTCTAGTGCAGTATCTCACATCCTTGTCACTACCCTCCTTTCAAAGATGAGGAAAACTGAGGCTCTGAGACTTATCTGAGGTCACCCGGGGGCCGGGCTCAACTCCCCTCTGACTTTCAAAGCCAATTCCCTCTAATTAGCCATAAACCATGACTTCCCATTTAACCTCATGAGTTTTCACTTAGGGAGGATAAATAGAGGCCTGACCTTCTGGTGAGTTTTTAGAACCAAAAGAAGAAAACTATTACCAGATCCTCCTGCTTCAGCTGGTGGGGGAGGAGGTCATCCCGGGTCCAAATCTGGGAATACGCAGCAGCAGCAGCGGTGGGATAAGGCAGGTAGGTTGAAGTGCATTTAGCGTCATAGCTCCCAACTGAGAATGGGGGGGGGGGTCTTCCCAGATTTTTTTGTTAGATGTTGGGATGGAACCATCCTCACTTTACCCCCAAACATCTAGGCATTTCTACCTTTTAGAAATACAAAGTAAAAACTGAGACATTGACTCCGCTTCTCAGAATCCCCACAGCATCTCATCTGTAACCCTCACAGCACTTGCCACTTTCTTACTGTTCCAGAGACTCCCTGACATAGGAGGGGCTAATTTTTACTCAATACATTACCAGGAAAGGCTAAACATGTATAAATAAATAATACTAGGCCCCCTTTGTGGAAAGAGGCCCCGAGGCGGTTGACAGAAACTAGATGATCTGCCCAAGGTCACACAAAGAGCTGGTAGCATCCCAAACACCAAAATCCAGCCGAATGACAGCCCAGTGGTCTTCTAAGGACACCATACCGCCTCTTCTAACCATCAAAGGCTGAAACCTTTGAGAGGGAAAAGGGGAAATGCAGGCAAGTATATCCCTAATGCAGCCAGAAGCTAACATAGCGGACTTTGAGGCAGAAGGACAAAATCCTCTTCAATTCCCCAGCAACCTCAGGCAAACATGATAATCATGGTAACAAATATAATCATGGTAATAATGGGGAGCGTTTATATAGCATTTACTATGTGCCTGGCACCATTCTAGGGACTTTATACATATTTACTCTTATAATCCCTACAACTGTGTTAGATGGGCACTGTTACCGCCTCCATTTTTCAGTGAGGTTAAGCACAGCAAGGTCAAGTAGTTGGCCCAAGTTAGCGAGCATTTATTGCTAACAGAAACTCACATTTATTGAGCACTTGCCACGTGCCAGAAACGGAGCCCAGAAACTGTGCAAGTCCCATTATCTCGCTGAACACTCAAAGCAACCCTAAGATAAATGGTATCATTATCACCACTTTCCGATGAAACCAGGAGCCTGGGGAGAGTAACTTCTCCCAGCCGGCTGAGCTCAGAGCCCGTGCTCTTAGCCGCTAGTTCCATCGCCTCGCGCAGGGCGAGCTGCCGCGGCCCGGGCGCCAGGGGACCGCGCACCGGGCACAGGCCTGTTCCCTCCTAAGCAGGGAGAGGCACTCGGAATCCTCCGCCGGGGCGGCACCCGGGCGCCCATCCCTCCGGCACGGCGAGCCGCTGCTGCTCCCTGCTGCCGGCCCACCCGAAGCCCAGGCCCCCGCTCTCCTCGGCCCTCCCGGGGAGCCCAGCCTTCGGCTCCCGCCCCCTCGCAGCGCGACCACCGCACCCCTGCGGCCACGACAGGTCCGCCGCCGAAGTCCACTGCTCTTCCTTCCTTCCCCGCCGCCCGCCGCTCCCCTCGGTCCCTTTCCTCCCAGGACCGCCCCCCGCCCAACTCAGCCCAGACCCGGAGTTGCTATGGTGATGCGGGTTCCAAGAGAACGCGCCGGAAGGGGCGGGGTCGCGGGGCCCCGGCGCCCACCCGGGTTCGGGAACGCCGCGGTTGCCAGGGTGATGCGGGGTCGAGCGGCCGGGGGCGCGCTCCCGGCTCCAGGAAGCGCGCGGGAAAGGCGGCCGCGCGCGTTCTTTCTGGACGCACCGCTCGGGCCCTTTCGGGCTCTGAATTCCACGGGGGAGAGAGCCGCGTGTTCCCGCCGTCGGTGCGGGCAACCTCGGTTGCCGTGGTGATGCGGGGCGCCGGGTCCACCTCCCGTTTCCCCCCACCGCATTCTGTGGGTAGTAGACAGCGACGAAGGAGTCACTCCGAGGCCCTACCTAGACTCTTAGGACGGTCGGGGAGGTGGGGGGGGGGGGTCGCTCGCTGTGCCCTTGGACCTGCTTCCTGGGGCCCTTTGTGATTCCACCCTCTTGGCTTCCGGTGGCTGCGGGAAGGTGCGCGAGGTGGGCTGACAGACCGCTGTCGCTGCAAGACTAGCTCTGACCTTTTTGAAGCCCCCCTGATTTTCCTAGCATGGATGTGCCATCGTGTATTAACTGTTCTCCCTCTGGAGGTCACTTAATTTTTTAGCTAATCTTTTGTTACTACAAACCGTGCAATAGTAACCTCCGTGTATATGCCTCTAAGTACCTATGCAGTGTTCTCTGTGGAATAAACGTCCAAAAGTCACATTGCTGTCAAAAGCCAAATGCAGTTTTAATTTTCGTGGATGTGGCCAAATTGCTCTCCAAAGACATTAGCAAATTTACATCCCCACCAAAACTGGAATGCAATCATTTTAATTAGGATTATATCAACAGTGAGGAACTGTTGTGAAAGAATTTTTCCAGAACCAATGCCATTAAGCCAATTTAATTTTTTTAAGGTTTTTTTTTTTTTAAGTAATCTCTACGACCCAATCTAGGGCTAGAACTCTCAACAGTCTCCCCCCCATCAACACTCAGTGGGCCCTACTGACTGAGCCAGCCAGTGCCCCACCAATTTAATTCTTTGATCAGTTTTTTTTTACAATGTAGTCAAACAGTATCTAATTCCATTTTTATTTCATGGAAATTATCTTCTTTGACTGACTGTTACATGTAAACTTCATAATAAATTATGTGACTTAAAGGTTGGGTTCAAGAGAGAACGACCAAGAAAGAATTCTTGAGACCATTCTGTTGCAAAAAGGTGATTTTATTATAGCACATGGACAGGACTGTGGGCAGAAAGAGCTGCACTGGGATTGTGAGGAGTGACTGATTATATACTTTTTAATTAGTGGGGGTTAGAGATAGCATTAAGTCGCTAGGAAATTTGGAAGCAAGGCTTTCGGGGGCCTTGAGGGGCTAGCTGCTGTTAAGATAAGGTTATTCTTAGTCTTTAATAAAACATCAATGCCAAGGCAGCCATGAGTTCCTTGAATCAGGTCACGCTCTGCATGTTTCAAGTGTCTATCTGTGGGCTGCAAGCTGTAAGGAGATTCAATTGTGGCTACATTTCTCTTGTCTTTGTTTTCCTCATCAGTAAACATTTTACTTGCTTAATAATTTGTATATCGAGTTTTACTTTCATTTATATCATTGTGAAGTATCTTATGTTGACATCATTTTACTGAAAAAGAAAAAAAAACAACTTTTGAGATTGAGAAGCTGGTCTGACACTCCGGCTTGGCCATATTACTCTCCTACTGGACATAAACAAATCACAGAATATCATTCTCAAACAAGATTACTCTGATAGCATCATAAAATGAGACAGAGCAAGGCTACTTTACAATTTTGTCTAAGCATGGACAAAAACATGATCATCATCACATTACAAAAGACCCAACATTCTCCCCTCTTGGCTAGAGTGAGTGACTGCTACTTCTTTACCAATGAGAATTTTCTTCTTGCTATAGTTTGCCTTCCTTAGAAGTTAGATTTATGGAGATACTCGGTCATAGAATTTCCCTCGCTTTCCGAAAGCATCCAATCTAGAGCAAACCCTGCTTTCATAGACTCCTGAGTCACCCAACCAGTGCTCAATTCCTATCAAGTTCTTTCTAACCCTTTTCCTGATGTGCCATATTTCCCCACGATGTGCAACTTGTTCAAGGACGGGTGTGTTCCCAGTGGTCCTTGGCCAGAGGGCATTGCCACTAGCAAGTTCAAATTTTCTTTGGTAAATTTTTGCAAGTCTAAGATTTCTCATGAATACTTAATAACACATTTTACATGCGCAGCCTATTTTAGTTTGGTTATTTCAATCTGTTAAAAAACAAAGTTCAAGCTACTGAACTTTAAGATCTAACTGGTTTTATTAAGTGATCCAGGGATCCAGGAGCACCCCTTCTGACAAGTAGAGGAATTTTTAAATGGAAGGTTTTTGTAAGGAAGGAGGGTGGGACAAGAAGAAGAGAAATGGTATTTTCAGGCAAGGTTACCAGCGCTTAGGGGGACTGGTGGGGCAGGCGGGGAAAGGGGGTGAGAGCCGCAGGAGGGGTGGGGGGGTTCCTGATTAGGTGGATTACCTTGTCTTCTGAGGAAGGAAGAGCCCCTGCAACAGATTACCTCTTTGATGCTAACCAGAAAATTCCAGATTGATTGGTTTAAAATTCCACTACTGGAAAGGTTGAAACTGCAATTAGGTCTTGGTTTGCTCTCCTGGGGGCAAGCAACTCCACCAGGGCCTTGTGACTTTCTTCTTAACAAACCAGATCTGAGTGTTTCTTTTTGTTTTCATTTTCAGTGTTACCCTCCAGATAGGAATCTTCTGGTTTGTTTTTAATAACAATTTTAGCAGGTGCATCTTAACCATTGTCAGTTTTATTTTGTATTGTTTTTTTGACCAGGGAGAGTCATTATGAATTGGACAGAAGATTGATAATTTGGATCTATTTCTTGAGTCGAGAACCATGTATCAGTAAAGGCAGTGGGATGGGACCCGGCTACAAAACGAAACAAAGTGAAGATGTGTTTCAGGGGGTGAGTTTACTGTCTTCCACCATATCCTTATAGGCACAGTGAACACAGACTCTGCTGTGAAGGGGTTCATATTCTTTTTTTAATTTTTATTTTTAATGTTTTATTTATTTTTGACAGAGAGAGAAAGAGAAAAACACATGTGGGGAAGGGGCAGAAAGAAAGAGGGAGACAGAATCCAAAGTAGGCTCCAGGCTCTGAGCTGTCCGCACAGAGCCTGACATGAGGCTCCAATTCACAAATCATAAGATCATGATCTGAGTTGAAGTCAGATGCTTAACCAACTGAGCCACCCGGGCACCCCATATTCTTCTTCTTCTTCTTCTTTTTTTTTAAGTTTACTTATTTGTTTTGACAAACTGACAGGAGAGGTAGAGACAGAAAATCTCAAACAGCGACTTGAACCTACAATGAGATTATGACCTGAGCCAAAACCAAGAGTCGGACACTTAACGGACCGTGCCGCTCAGGTGCCCCGGGAATTCACTTTCTAATGAGAGAAGTAGGAGCTGAATGGCCTCAATTTGCCCACTGGATGAGAATGAAAAAGGCCTTCCAGACAGAGGGAACAGCCAAATACAAGATGTTTATTCAGTCAGTACGTGGTCCTTGAGTACACCTCTCTGCCAGGAAGTGCGTTTGGCATAGGGACACAGGGATGGACAAGTTCCATGAGGTCCCTGCCCTCACAGAGCCATCAGTCCAGTGGGAGGGATGCACGTTATATACTCACACCGATGATGATTGTGTGTCTTAACTATTGCAGAGAAAACCCCAGGGTTCTGTGGGAGCTGGGGTAATGGCTACCTCATCCTTCAGGTCAATGAAGTGGGGGTTCAAGGAAGGTTTCTTTGAGATAGTGACTTAAAAACTTTTAAGAGATAATGAGTGAGCAGGGAAGGGGCAAAGAGAGACAGAGACAGAATCCAAAGCAGGTTTCAGGCTCTGAGCTGTCAACACAGCTCAGACGTGGGGCTCGAACTCATGAGCCCCGAGATCATGACCTGAGCCGATGTTGGACGCTTAAATGACTGAGCCACCCAGGTGCCCCAAAATAGTGGCTGTTAATGTGAGATGTGAAGGCTGAGTTGGAAGGGTGTTCCAGGCAGAGAGAACTACCGATGGCCTCAAGTGAGAGCTGCTTGGCTCTTTTGAAAGCTTGAAAACAGCCAGTGTGGTTGGAATAAAGCAGACTGGGCAGGGGGCTGGGGCTTCCGGGAGGAAGCCAGGAGACAGGTGTAGGTCCTGCAAGGCCTTGTCCAGCATATTGAGCCGTTTGCATTTCACCTGAAAAGCTACAGCCAGGAAGAGTGTCAAGAGGAAGGGTGCGATCCGATCCGATATACATTTCACTGTCGATGCAGAGAATGGATGGGAAGGATAATAAATGCACAAAACCAACGAGGAGACCCCTACACTTGTCCAAGGGAGCGGCGATCGTGACTGGACCCGGCAGTCCTCAGCCCAGGGACGTATTCGGTGGGATGCTGGGAAGGAAGGAGATTGGTTTGGATGGAGGACTCTGTGAGGGGAGGAAACGTTTAGTGAAAAATATGGAAACAACCCTGATTATGAACTGCATCGTGTTCCCCTCACACTCGGATGCTGAGGTCCTAGTGGCCAGTCCCTGAGAACGCAGCTGGGTTTGGAGATAGGTAATTAAGGTTAAAGGAAGTCATCTGGGCAGTTCCTGCTCCAATGTGACCTGTGTGTCCTCGTGAGAAGAGGAAGGGACACCAGGGATCAGGGACAAGGCTGTGTGAAGGCACGGCAAGAAGGCCGCCATCTGCAAGCCAAAGAGAGAGGCCTCAGGAGAAACTAGACCCGTCCACACCAGACCTGTCCACACCACCCTTCCGGTCATCCTCTGGCCAACCCATTTCTCATGTGTAAGCCACTCTGGCTATGGTGTTGGGTTATGGCGGCCCTAGGAGATCATTATAAACCCACATGTCCAAATAATGGGGCAGCTGGCCAATAAATTATGCTGTGTCTGTGTTATGGAGAAGAGTATCATCCCAAGACTGGCCCATGTAAATTCCAGACTGTGACTTCACAAGGAGTTTCACTGAATACCCTCTCTTCCAGCTGGAAGAATTTCATTGCATTTACAAGGACCGATGTTGAGCAGCCACTGGCTGTCATCGTGACCATGGCCTTTTTTAGTGCAGGTTGTAATTAAATTTGCTATTTTGGGCAGGGTCTCAGGACCAAGGGCAGGGGGGAGAGAGCTTGGGCCTCACCCCCTGGCCACGGGGTAGGGTGGGGCTGTGAGGACTCCTGGACAGCAGAAGATTCAGTCTCAGCAGAAAAATGCCAAAAAGCAAGCTGGACAAAAGAAGGAAGAAGGAGGGGCGCCTGGGCGGCTCATTCTGTTAAATATCCGACTTCGGCTCAGGTCATGATCTCAGGGTTTGTGAGTTCAAGCCCTGTGTCAGGCTCTGTGCTGACAGCTAACTCAGAGCCTGGAGCCTGCTTCCGGTTCTGTGTCTCCTTCTCTCTCTCTGCCCCTCCCCCACTCACACTCTCTCTCTCTCTCTCTCTCTCTCACACACACACACACATACACACACACACACACACACACACACACACAAATAAACATTAAAAAGAATTTTTAAGAAGGAAGAAGGACACGACGGAAGAACTACTGCCAAAGCCAGCTTCATGTATCCCTGCACTGTCTGGAGGGCACGAATACCAGACCTGGAGACCTCCCAGCAGCGTTTCGGAAGCAAATATCCTAAGGCCGCACTTTCTCCAGAGCCCGCTGCCCTTCAGGCACAAAGTTGTTTACAGGTGAATTCCTGATAACTTTGACCCTTCAACTGACTCAGACCTTGGGTAACAAACTCGCAGCTGCATCTCTAACAAGACTGGTGATCAGCAAAAATAACAGGGCCACGGAACCACCCATGTCGACGCCGTCCCCTTTCGGGGGCTTCCTGTAATTCTGCGTAAATGGACAGTCGACTCTGATTTGGACATCTGACAATCGGTCCATCCTTGTTATAATTTTTTTTTACAATGGTAATTATACTGCTGTTCATACTGTGTGAAAGAATAAAGCAGTTGAATAAAGCATTGAATAAAGCAGTGCTTTGTTTTACAAACATCAATCAATCAATGGTAAAATTTGCTACTTTGTGGTAGTAGTGATCCCAAGCATCGCTTGCGTTGTTTGTTCGCTTTTCTTTGTCTCTGTTATTGCTTCTTTTCTTCAATTTATAAACTCTTGCAGTAATTGGGGAACATCAGTTTACATAGTAATTTTCTTTCCCACTTATGAAAATTCACCCTATGCATTTTTTAAGGAATGAAGTAACCTTGTGATGAGGGGTAAAACGATTCTCTGTAAGTATTTAAAAGAGCAAGACAGGGGAAATATGAGGTAGGGCTCTGAATACTGACATGAAAAAACATCAAACCATATGGTTAAGTGGGGGAAAAAGCATGTTGATATGAAGCGATTTTTGTTTTTTAATAAAACCACCTATTACTTAGGGGGAAAAAATCTGGAAACATATGCAGCCAACTTTATTTTATTTTTTAATGTTTATTTATTTTTGAGAGAGAGAGAGACAAAGCATGAACAGTGCAGGGGCAGAGAAAGAGAGAGGCAGACACAGAATCTGAAGCAGGCTCCAGGCTCTGAGCTATCAACATAGAGCCCCACGCAGGGCTCGAACTCGTGAGATCATGACCTGAGCCTAAGTTGGATGCACAACGGACTGAGCCATCTAGGGACCCCTATGCAGCCAACTTTTAAAATACCTGAAAATTTCTACCATTTAAGGATCTAAGTTCTGTCAAATTGATGGGGTTTTGGGGTGACAGTGGGGTTCAGAGCTGATGGCCAAGAAAGAATTCTTGAAGACGTCTTTGGTGTAAAGAGGTGATTTTATGAAACCATAGGGACAGGACCTGTGGGCAGGAAGAGCCACACTGGGGTTGTGAAGAGTGACTGATTATATCCCATAAGGCTGAGGGAGATAAAGTCAAGAGGAAATTTCTTAAAGGGATTTTCCATATGCTTAAGACTTACAGATTATTGAAGGCCTAGCTATTGCCAAACAAAGGTTGTATTTCCCTCTAGCAAAGCATTAACATTAGTAAGACAGTAGGGAGTTCCTGGAGAAATGTTTTACCCCCCAGCCTCAGGTATTTGTCTGTCAATGGGCTGCAGGTTATAAGGAAATTTAATTTTTCCTGCCATTTTCTTCTTGCCTTTGTTTCCCACATCACTGTGGAGGGGTGATGTTGGGGCTCTGGGAAACTGAGTCTCCAAGTTACTAGAGATCAGACTACTGATAAGAGTGCCTTTTTCTTGTAATTTACGAAGATATTTACAAACTGATGGAGCCCCATGTCCTTTATGACTGTGATCTCTACCAGTTAGCCATTTGTGTCCTTTCCTTTCCTTTGTCCTTGGGCAGACTGGAGTGCCTGAGGAATGTCACACAGATCCCACCTGGGAGAGGGGGGACGAGGGTGGGCTAGCCGGTGCCTTGCTTTCAACTCGTCTTTTTTTTTTTTTTAAACAGTTTATTGTCAAATTGGTTTCCATACAAC